>OX246738.1:29508048-29689039 GCA_945910005.1 Isoperla grammatica
CAAACGAAAGGCACAGCCCATGGGCACCAGAATGGCCCCCTCGTATGCCAACCTCTTCATGGGCAAACTAGAGAAGCAGTTCCTAGCAACCCGTGACCATCTGCCCTTGTGTTTCTTCCGTTTTATTGATGACATCTTTATGGTATGGCCCCACGGCCAAGCACTACTAGACGTCTTCCTCACGGACCTCAACAATGCCAGTGTGTTACGCTTCACTTGGGAATCGTCATCATTGCACGTCGCATTCCTTGATGTGGATGTCTATTTAGAATCGGGCCGGCTGAGGACTGATGTTCACTTCAAACCCACCAACAAGCAGCTGTACCTTCATCACGACAGCTGTCACCCTACATATACCAAACGAGCACTACCCTACTCCCTAGCAGTGAGAGGCCAACGTATCTGCTCAGATGGTAATGATCTTGCCAAGTATTGCGAACGCATTACCAACGCCTTTGTGGCTCGAGGCTACGACAAGACCACCGTCCAACAACGCATCAATAGACCAGCGAGGCAGGCCATCCCGCCGCCCAATGATGTTATACCTCTAGTCACACAGTGGCACCCAGGACTACAGGCACTCAATGGTATAAAGGCACTCAATGGTATAATGAAAAGTGGCCTTCACATTTTAACATCCTCCACTAAGACCCAAGATCTGGTAAAATCCTTGCCTAGAGTAGCCTTCAGACGCCCCCCGAACATTGCGGACCTAGTGGTCAGGAGAGACTGCCGCATCAGGGATGCTCCTGAAAATGAACCCAGCAGGTTCCTACCCTTGCCAAGGAGGTAACGGTTGCTTGACGTGCCCAATTCATCAACCTTCCACCACGTTCAGTGCCCAGGCCACCGGCAAGACATACCCAATAAAGGCAACACAACACCTGCCAAACCACCAATGTAGTCTACCAACTGAACTGCAACCACTGCCCTGCCGAATATGTTGGCCTAACTAAGAACTCGCTTAGGTCACGGATGAACGGGCACAGGCAAGACACTAAAAAACCTGACCATGGACAAACCGGTGGCTCAACATGCGGCATCCCATAACCTGGCATTCAATGGATGTTTCAACACCAGAGTGATAAAATCCCTCCCAGCCAGCTGCAACCCAGGCGAACTAAGACGGTGGGAGTTGGCCCACCAGTGGATCACTAAATCTAGGTTGGCTCCCAACCTAAACATCCGTTAGTGATAGCCCTCTCCCCCTCTCACCTCCCTGCCGCCACACCCCCCAACAGCGCCTTGTAAATATTGTACATATATATATATATATTTTAGTCTAGTTTATTATAGTTGTTTAGTTGACTAGAGTAGTTGCAGTAGCCATTCTTCTCTCGAGTGAGCAAGACCTCGGTCGAAACGTCTCGTTATATTTTGTATTATGTCTTCATGTGTACTTCAAACTCGCAAATCCGTCATCTTACTACACGAAGGTAAGCTGTTGGATCCTTTCCTCACTTAATATACCATGAAATTTAAGAAAACATAACACCATTTACAAACACCTCTACTTATTACCTATGATGGCTGATGAGGTTATGCCGACGTGCATACATCATGGGTCACATCATGGGTCGGACAGAACGTGTGTTTACTCCAAACACTCTCCTGCACGCACCATATTAATTTTTAGCTCGATCTTATTTACCATTCAATGGTCAAACATTGATGAGAAATCAGTAACTGTATTGGATACCAAATGAGAGCAGACGAGATGTTTGAGTAAATAGGCCTATGTGATCTCACCTACCCTTGATTAACCTATGTTGCATACTGTGTATTTTGTGGTGTGTGTGTGGGGGGGGGGGGGGGGGGGGGCACCTAGAGTTTGATGCTGGTCTGGTCCCATACCAGGGCACAGTGAGACACCTTGTGGAGTGTTTTGATTAATTTATTTTTACCTTGTCATTCTTAATTTTTCATCAAGTGATATGTGTATTTGGTAAGAAGGGGGATCAAACTAAGTACGTAATGAGGTATGGTATTATTATTTTATTAGTAGTATATTATTAGTATACAGTATTATTAGATTATGGCATATAGACCCAAGACTACCTTACATATGCTTTCGTCACAGGCGAGGTGCTCATAGCCAATCACTATCAGCAATCGTTATTTGCGCGTGCTTGTCTTAGGCGGTTCGCTGGTTGACTACGAGTGCCTCGCCTGTGAAGAAAGCATATATGTAAGGTAGTCTTGGGTTGCCTATACAATCATAGGTAGGCCTAGGTGTCATTTTTTAAAAATAATTTGGAAACAGCATCATAAATTATGTAAAAATGCTAAAATGCCAAAAATGGTAAGTTTATTTTTTTTTTTTTTTTTTTTTTTTTTTTTTTTTTTTTTTTTTATTTATTTAAGGGTTTCTATAAAGCATTACAATTTGTATGATATTATTTTTACTATTTACAGGTAAAAATGCTTGATGCCCTTTTCGTCCGTCCTCTTTCTCCTTTCTTTCCTTCTCTCTTTCTCTCCCTCTTTCCCTTCTTATTTTTAATATTGGGCATGGGTGGAGATTGAATGGCTAGTGTTTACAATTTTCAGAAAATTTTGATGAAAATTTTTGATAACTTAATTATAAATGAATGAACTAATAAATAATAAAATAATTAATAATTTTCAATTTAAAATTTAACATAAAATTACCGGTACGTAGTTTGTATGCCTGTATTGAAACGCAACTCGGACACTCTTGTATTATCATTACTAAAATACATACACTGTATTATTATTATTTTATTAGTAGTATATTATTAGTATACAGTATTATTAGATTATGGCATATAGACCCAAGACTACCTTACATATGCTTTCGTCACAGGCGAGGTGCTCATAGCCAATCACTATCAGCAATCGTTATTTGCGCGTGCTTGTCTTAGGCGGTTCGCTGGTTGACTACGAGTGCCTTGCCTGTGAAGAAAGCATATATGTAAGGTAGTCTCGGGTTGCCTATACAATCATAGGTAGGCCTAGGTGTAATTTTTTAAAAATAATTTGGAAACAACATCATAAATTATGTTATTTTTTTATCGTATGGAAGCAACAGCTAAGATTCAACAAAGTACAATATACATATAAAGTTATCATAAATATAAATCATAAACATAAATCTAAGCCGGCCAACCAGGCCAACGCGTCAGGTGTCGCTCTGTGGATCTCAGACCAATCCCCCTGGAAAGAGCGCAGGCGGCAATCCCTCACAATGTGGTTGATGGTCTGGCGAGGTTCGCCACAGTCACAGGCGCTGGATGGGATCGCGCCCCATTTGAACAGGGAGTCTGCGCACCGGCCATGATTGGTTCTGATGCGGTTTAGTCTGGTCCACAGGTGTCTAGGAAGATCAAAGCCTGGAACGGGAGTCGTTGGGTCTACAATTGGCGAGTTTGGTGCAAATTCCGACCACATTCTTTTCCACTCCATAGCACTGTCAAAGTTAGATTCTTGAAGTTTGGCAGCTTGTCTCAAAGATGGATTCCGCGACTTCAAGCGACCGCGGTACATTATGGCAGCATCTTCATGAATAGGCAAATTGTGTTTTTTGCATATTTTGTCGTATTCTCTGAGCAGCGCTTTTGAGCGCCTTAATGATGGTGGGGTGATATTGCTCAGGACAGGTAGCCATTGGGTCGGCGTTGATCTGAGTGTTCCGGAAATCGTCCGCATTGTAATATTGAGCTGGGTATCTATAATCCGAGTATGCGTGCTTTCCAGCCAGACCGGTGCACAGTACTCTGCTGACGAGTACACCAGGCCAAGGGCAGCAGTGCGCAATGTAGCAGGCGAGGCTCCCCATGTAGTCGAAGCAAGTTTGTGAAGTAGGTTATTTCTTGTTTTAAGCTTGGCTGCGCAGTTATGCAGATGCTGTTTAAACGTGAGAGATCTGTCCAGCGTTATTCCGAGATACTTTGGATGAAAGTTATGTTGCAGTACAGCACCATTGAAAACTACTTGAAGCGGGACGTGGGCTATTTTGTTGTTCAGATGAAACCATGCTGACTCCGTCTTACTGAGGCTGGGAGTGAGTCTCCAATTTTTGAAGTAAGCACTCAGGCCTTCAAGGTCTTGTGTAAGAACTTCTTCAGCAACGTGCATGTCCTTGTGCTGGAAGGTCAAGGCTAGGTCGTCTGCATACTGGAACTTTCTAGACTTTGTCTCCGGCATGTCGTGTATATAGAGGTTGAACATCAACGGGGCGAGAACGGATCCTTGTGGTAACCCGTTATTGAGTTGTCTCTGCTTACTTTTAGCCTCGTCCATGAAGACTTCAAAGGTGCGATTACTCAGCATATTATTGATGAGTCTGCTTATTCTTTTGCAGGGCACAACTTTGAGGAGTTTGTAGATTAGGCCCGTGCGCCACACTGTATCGTACGCCGCAGTTAGGTCCACAAATACTGCAGCTGTTTTAAGCTTTTTCTCAAAACCAGCTTCAATGTGTGTTGTTAAGGACATGACTTGGTCTGTGCAGCTGCGTCCTTGGCGAAATCCGGCCTGCTCTACGGGGATGACTTCGTTTACTGCATGCTCAATTCTGTTATAGATAAGCCGTTCCAGAACCTTGTAGCAACTGCTCAAGAGTGCGATTGGGCGATAGCTTTCCGCTATGTCAGCTGGTTTGCCAGGCTTGAGAATTGCTAGGATCTTCGATTTCCTGAATTCCCTGGGGTAACTTCCAGATATCAAAATGTCGCTGTAAAACTTACAGAGCCACCTTTTGGTGTTCTTCCCACAGGCCTTCAGGAATTCGGGGTGGATTCCATCAGGGCCGGCTGCCTTCCCAGCTTTAGTTCTTGATATGGCTGCTTCTAGCTCAAGCATTGTAAAATCTTTGCTAAATTCTGATGAGTCAGGAGTGGTGGATCTTAAGTCTTTGAGTGATCTTCTTATCGTCCTCGTGAATTCCTTGTCGGCCTTAGCCTTGGAGGTTTCAACTATCCGGCGCGCTACCGCCTCTGGGTTGATTTTGGGCAGATGTGATGTAGTCACATTAGCGCCACCAAGTTTACGTAGGAGGCTCCAAGCTTTCCTACTTGAATGGGTGAAATCTAAGTTGTTGGTCGTGTTCACAGTTCGCGTGCATAAATTATGTAAAAATGCTAAAATGCCAAAAATGGTAAGTTTATTTTTGTCCGTCCTCTTTCTCCTTTCTTTCCTTCTCTCTTTCTCGCCCTCTTTCCCTTCTTATTTTTAATATTGGGCATGGGTGGAGATTGAATGGCTAGTGTTTACAATTTTCAGAAAATTTTGATGAAAATTTTTGATAACTTAAAATTATAAATTAATGAACTAATAATAAAATAATTAATAATTATTAATTTTCAATTTAAAATTTAACATCTTTTTCTCAAATGCCCACATTTGGCTATTATGCCATCATGCTGGATCTGGTCAACCAGTAGAGACACGCTTCTTTCTCCACCTTCTTCATGCCGCTCGGCATTGCGTCACGTTCCCCTGCCAGTTTTGGACATACAAACAGGTGGCTCCTATCCTGCTCCCCATTTCCACACAGCTTGCAGGTACTCGTCTCAAACACCCCTATTCGGTGGAGATGCTTCCCTAGAAGATCGTGCTGCGTTTTTAGCCTGAACTGGGCCGTTTCAATTTGCCGTGGAAGATGGTTGGTGGGCCTTTTTGAACTCATGGTATATTCCTGCCATGGCTTGCTTCTACCTTTCTCTACCCAGTCCCCAGTCGAACATAAAATTACCGGTACGTAGTTTGTATGCCTGTATTGAAAAGCAACTCGGACACTCTTGTATTATCATTATTAAAATACATACACTGTATTGGAATTTGAAGATATTTTGTTTGAATACCCTAGGCCCTATAGGCCTAACTTTAGTTTTCTGACATTTGACAATTTTCAACTTGCCGATTTTGCCGAGGATTTTGGGCTCTAGTTGAACCTCGTAAGGATTGATGCCACTACGTACATCCCATAGCCTAAGCTGTCAACTTAGTACGTATGTGTGCGGAGTGTCTCGCCGTGTACTCGAGCAATGTTTCCGCCTCCAGGTGGAGTTTGTGATCCGGCGGGTTCCGTTCGGACGCGTGTTGGCCATCCGACGCGACACAGAGGGCCAGGTGCTCGGCATCGTGCAGGAGGGCAACACGGCAGAGATACGAGACGTCGTTCCCAACAGTCTGGCTGCGCGACACGGCCTCACCTCCAGGGCACAGACCTGCGACGGACTCTCGCTCACCACGTGGGTCCTTACGGAGATCAACGGCCGACCCTTGAACCTCTTCTTCAAGGACAACGAGGTCAAGGACAGACTCAACGCCATCGGTAGGGAGATATCCATCTTGGTTCAACCGTTTGATTTAATAAAGCACCTTAAAAAGCAGCTAAAAGCATTGAGAAGTTATAAAGATTACATTGTTCAATAGCAGAATTATAGTCAGGGCTGTAGTCGGGCCTGGGCGGGCCTGGGCGCCGCCCAGGCTAGTGTTTTTCAGCCTGGGCTTAGCCCAGCCACACTTTTGTCTTTGCGACCTAGGCGCGCTCAGGCTTATTCATGAAAATCGGTGGCAATTATTATTCTTACAAATCCAAGCATAATAGATACGTGATTTTGACATACACAAAATGAAATAGTAACCTACTTGAATACTCCACAAAATATAAATCCATTAGAAATGTTTGGTTATAATTTTGTCTTTTAAACAACCCCCTCCTCCGCCAACAAGGCGCCCAGGCTGATATTAATTTACGACTACACCCCTGATTATAGTGCTCATCAAATGCTTAAAGCAGCTAACATGAACTGCATGTCCAATAGCAGATTGGTTGGTATGGTCCTTCCACATTGTAACACTCAAAGCATACAAGATAACATTGAAAGCAGCTTAATTCTTTAAAACATTTTCAAGATGATATTAATATTTATAATAACTGTTAGTGTAATATGTAGCTGATTACTGAAATAATTTAGCTGGAGAAGTTGATCTGTTAAAATTTAGTTTAGCTAATTGCTATTAAAAGCTCAATACCATAATTAATTCTAGTTTAAACCTACTACTTTTATTTTAAACTAAGGTGCAACTTTACAAATATGCAATTTTCTGTCAATGGCTGGCAGGTCTACTAAGATGGCTTCTTAACTAGGTACTAAATAAGCCACAGTGTGATTGTGAGACATAAAGTTGGGGCTTAATTGCAGTTAGCTCTATTTATAATTTTGTGCAAGCTGTAAACTGATTTTAATCAAAATAAACTAGGAGTAGGCCTACTACCTAGTTTGGGGCAGTGGTTCTACAGCTGCTCTTGATTTCCATTCATGTCACACAGTGTCTGGATGTGATTGTGGCAGCTAGTATAATACGCTTAGACATCTCGTCTCGTAGATCTATTGTATTGATGTCTGAAAACACTAACGAGTCGACGTGAAAGTGCGGATGCAATTATTCTATGAAGCATCATGCCTAAAGAAACTAGAATTAGCCTACCGTATTTACCTGCATTTATGACTAATTATTTCCATATACCGGGGGTCGTCTTAGATTTGCGACTTGCGTATCAAGATTATGAATATGATTTTTTCCAGTTTTAAATTCTTGAAACGGGGGGTCGTTTTAAATTCGAGGTCGTCTTGTATTTGGGTAAAGACGGTAATTTTAATTATAAAACTTGGCCCACTTACCACTAAACTGGTTTTGAAATACAAACATGGAGCACAATAAATTATTAGTTGATTAAAAATGTATGTTATGTAACATACATGTTGTGACATCCTTAAATCGTTGTCCTTAGATACACGGTAGTCCTACACTTACTCATCATTGCTCCGCGTTCAATATAGTATTCACGTGAATATTTCGAGGAATATTCCTTCTAACAAACAATACATATTGTTAGGCCTACTTATAAAATATCTGTTTCAGTTATTTATCCTGTTCTATAATAGATTAATACAGGGTTGCCACCAAGTAATTTTTTAAATCCTCTGATGATACTAAAAAAATCCTCAAAAATCCTCCAAAACACATTTATTCTGCTGTAACTTAGCATCTTATAAAGTGTGAAAGAATAAAAGAAATTTTAGGTTATGCGTTATGCCAGATGATCTTTAAAGGCAAGTGCAACGCGCTCTATCGTACACTAAACGAACACACACGTTCTGCAAAGTTGACGATAGAGGACACTACTTACTGCTAGACCAATCATAACGCTTTACGTACCGCATTGGCTGTCTCCCACACAAGCTCCACCCTCTGCTACAGTTGAAATCTCGATATTTCACACGTGTTTTGAGACATCGTGTCTATGATGCGGGTTCAAGTGTAGATTGTCCAACTTTACTTTTTACTAGAGCTGTACCGATACCACATTTTTGCCGATTCCGATTCCGATGCCGATTCCAATTTTCTGCCGATTCCGATTCCGATTCCACCGATACCGATTCTTTAATACAAACTATTATTGCAAGTTATTTATTTTATTTTTATATTAGGTCTAGTAAATTAAATTAATTTGGATGCTACATATCTTAGACAAGCACATCTGTATATTTTTGGTACCATCTGAAAACTGAACTAGGCAAGTTAAAAAAAAATGTGTAATGCACATTAGGCCTAGGCTATGTAGGATGTGTTGAAAGGGTTGAAATAATTGGTATACCTGCTTAGGATAGTGTAGATTGATATTATTTATTAAATGATAAATAGGCATAGCCTACACGTCATTATCTATCACATCACATTATCATCAAATCACATTATTAGCATATCACATTATTATCAGATCACATTATTATCAAATCACATTATTAGCACATCAGCATTATTATCACATTATTATCAGATCACATTATTATCAAATCACATTATTATCAAATCACATTATTATCGCATCAGCATGACTATTTGTATTTCACACTCTCTTTGGAGCAGTGCACGTCTGTACCATACAAGATCAAGGCCTAAACTAGAGGTAAAACATTGGAAGAAGATGCAACAGTGGTAGGCCTACCATATTAACGAGGCATAGATAAACCCACTTCAAAAAATCTTTTTAACGTTCAACCAATTTTTAGTTTTAACTGATCTCTTGCATACAAGTTTGCATTTTGATAGAACAGGGTATAAGACTAGGGCCTACTAGGGTACTACATAAAGAAAGATAGATCTGAAGTGTTCAATTGACGATGAATAACACCAACAATTAAATTTGGAGCACTTGAAAGTTTCATTTAATAAATTTCACATGATTGAAGTGAAAACTATAGACACTCACTCACAGCACACAGTTACCTTGTGTATCGGCAAGTCTAGGTCGAAACTTTTTCCAAAACGGATAGATTTTTGTTTAAAAACACAAGTTTTTGTAGGTTTTCCGGCTTCATTGAACTTCTTTTGTTGCTACATATGATCCCAGCTGTGCTAAACAGCCTTTCAGAAAACACGGTGCTGGGTGGTGTTCCTAAATACTTGGGAACCAATTTCTTAATGATAGAAAATCGTGAGGTTTCCCAATAGTGGAAAATGTTCCCACTGTTTTCCAAGAGTGGTTCTCGTAAAAAATCTTCAACTTCATTTCTGATAGTGTCGAAGTTTTCTGCATTACCGGTATCAATACTTTCATCAATTTTTGATTCTTTGTACCTACTCCAAATTGGACCACCTTGGCTCGTTACTGGCTGAGTAGGCCTAAGCCCTGATACAGATGGGTCCATGGGAGGTGGAGCAAGCCTTTGCACATGTACTTGTAATCCCTCAAGCTGTTCAATTAGCGATTCTTTGGCCAACTCGCTGTTATTCGGGGAGGAAAACATTTTCTCTTTTAAGCGAGGATCAAGAATAGTAGCCGTGCTATAGATGGGGTTTGTTTCAAACCCTCGGAATCGTTCCTGCAAGGAAGCAACTAGATCATTTTTCATGCCTTGAAATCCTGATCTCTCGACTTGAATGTTGCGAATGTCATACATCAAACTGTTGACAATTGGTATAACTTCACTTACAGTAATACTGGCTGAGCTTATTGCCAATGTTGCATTTTTAAAAACTGCCAGAATGCTTACAATTGCATTGATTTGTTGCCATTGCATGGATGTAAGTTCAACAGGCAAGTTGAGACTCGTAGCTGCCAGTGAAATGGCATTTCTCTGTTCCTTGAGTCGCTCGAGCATGTCGAATGTCGAGTCCCATCGTGTTGGCTCGTCTTGTTTTAGTTTTTTTATTGGCATACCCAAGTTTGTTTGCGTTTCCCGGAGAACTTTGTTAGCTTGACAGCTGTGCTTAAAGTGGCCCACTAAACGTCGGCAGTTGCCCGTAACATTACTGACTGTCTTATTTCCAAGACAGCCATCTTTTACTACCAATTGCAGTGTGTGGGCCAAACATGGTATGTGTTTGAAGTTGCCATGAGACATTGCAGCTACAAAGTTACGGCCATTGTCCCGGACAAAGATGTTGACTTTGTCTGTCAACTTCCAGGTTTCTAGAGTTTCTTTCAGGAAGTCTGAAATGTTAGCGGCAGTGTGCGAGCCGTTGGCAAAGGGCACCACTTCCAAGAAAACATGTTGAAGAACAAAGTTTTTGTCCAAGTAATGTGCCGTAAGGCTCAGAAAGTCGTCATTGGCACGTGAGCTCCACATGTCTGTAGTGAAGCTCACCCAATTAGCCTCACTAATTTTCTTCTCACACTCAGCTCGAACTTTCGTATACATGTCGGGAACTATCTTGGTTGAAAAGTGTTTTCTGCTAGGTATTTGATAACGTGGTTCAAGGCATGTCACCAACCTTGAAAACCCTTGGCCCTCCACTACACTGTATGGCAGATTGTCAAGGCACACCATTTCTCCTACTAACTCTGTTATTCTGCGAGCCTTGGGGTGATCTTTGGTGAATTTTTCTTTTTTCGCAAACAACGAGCTCACAGTTGGCTGGACAAATGGTCTCTTTCGGCTAACAGTCGAATTCGATGCTGGAGTCGCCCTACTGCTTCCTGGGGTGACTTCTTGTTGTATTTGAAGTACTGTAGACCTAGGTCCTGCAGCAGGGCCAGACAGGTCAGGATCAGGTGTGTCCATAGTAGTCTCGACTTCATGAGGAAGGACAGGCCTGTAACATAATGTAAACCCCTCTTAGACTATGCGTTCTACTAAGCTACTACTATTATTTCAACTTCAAGGCCTGGAGTCAGTTTGCACAGCGTAGGCCTAAATTCATTAGTACCGCCGTGGCTGCACATACGAATAAGGGTACACTTTGTTGTTTAATTTAAACAGTTAGGCCTTGACAAGACATTTTTAAAAGTATGCAATCACAGAACTACATTTAAATAATAACCAAGGCCTAGACGGCTTTCAATGACATTTCTTTCTCCTCTGAAAAATAGGCTAGGCCTATACATACTTTAGGCCTAGGCCTTGGCCTATGTAACTAGGCTCATGACGAAACCAGTATAGGCCTAACCCTAGAATATGTAGGCCCAGGCCTAGGTTAGCTAAGCTTACCAAAGCTTTAAAAAATTTAGAGATGCACAGCCTAGAAAGGTGAATGTCCAATTTATTTTCGAACTAGCCCTAATGTCTAAACCTACGCCTAGGCCTAGTCTGGACTTTGTCATATTGATGGCCTAGGCCTAGGCCTAAGCCACATCGAAAGTAAGTTCAGACAATATTTTAGCGCTCTGCTTTTTCTAGGTCCACGCTAGGCCTAGGCCTAGGGGACTAGGCCCTCAGTAAGATGCTCTTTCTCACCCTCACGCAGTTAGATCACAAGTTCAGCAGATAATTCCAAAGCAAAATAATTACTAACTAGGCCTAGCTAGGCCAAATAAATAGACGAAACTTACCTCGGATCGTCTTCTAGTTGGTCTTCATGTTCTAGTAGCTGACGGGCGTGCAACGTTCGAAGATGTTTCAGCATGTTGGACGTTGTGAACGTTCTTGCAGCTTGTCCACCGCGCGAAATCTCCCGCTTACAATAATTACAAACCAGTTTCGCCACATTCCCCTCACTGACCTTGCAGTGATCCCATATATTACTTTTTGCACAGTTCGACATTGCCATAAGTACACAAACGTATGCTAAACGTCGGTAGCGTGGTCGGTAGTGATACTGCGCCGGAACCACGCTAAAATCAACATGGCTGCCAATCGACTTGTCGATTTCAGCAAGTCGCTTCGTGATTGGTGCACACGCATAGTGACTTCGACTCTCGATAATCGATATATTTGAACGGAAATGGAAATTTTCGGGCGCTTCATTCAAAAGAATCGGTATCGGTAATATTGGGCCAAGAATCGGAATCGGCCGATTCTACCGATACCATGAAGAATCGCCGATTCTCAAGACTCGGTATCGGAATCGGTACAGCTCTACTTTTTACGTTATTACATCGTTCTTAATGGCGGAATTTTCAAATTATAGTAGGCCTAAATTTCACGGTTTTTACAATAATAGTAGAAAATCCGCCAATTTGACCGTTAATCCTCATGTCCGCGAGGCACCCTAAAAATCCGCAAAAGAGGATAAACTCCGCAAAAACGGCAACCCTGGATTAATAGTAGTTCCAAGTTAAGACGTTTATGTGTGAGTATTCTGTGTAGCAATAGCAAGAGTTACTTTTAAAACTACTGTATTTTAGTTTCAATGATGCAAGAGTTTTGATGTGATTAAACACTAAGAAAAAAGTAAAGGGTGATTTCAGTATTTAAGTCAAGTGGGAGAAGAGATCAAAGAAATCAGATAGGTAGACTTGAAAGTAAATAAAAATAAAACAAGCAACACTTTTACATGTGGTGACTGCAGCCAATTTAAAGTTCTTCTCTTCTTCGTTTCTTTGCCCACAATTGACATCTCATGCCGTCATGTGTTTTCTGATTAGCCAGTAGGCCTAGAGATAGGACTCTTTTTCCTACCTTAATACCCTAATATCCTAAATGCATTTTATCCTCTTAAGGCAGATACAGGACTCGAAACACTCATTGAGCTACACACACAACCAGGGCTCCAATTGAACGCTCTCCCGGTCTCCTGAGGCGAGTAAATTGTTACTCGGGCGAGTCAAGATTTCAATTCACTCGTTTAGTCGTTTTAATATTACACTGCAAACCTGCATATCGATTCTATAAAATCCCAAACCTTTACACCTCTTTACACATGTTTCCAGTTCCACCGAAGTCTCTGTAGTGTTCGGGAATACTCGGCATCTAGATGCTGTGATTCGAACATGGTGCTGGAAATCAAAATTTGCACAACCCAGCTTATATAAATGGACATAAATATGGCTTGATCTATGAATAATAATCATTTTAGGTGTAAATTAAATATATTATCCTGTATATAGGAAGTGCCTAAACACAGTATAAAAAATCAGAAAAACGATTGAAAACAATTGCTTATTTTGAGGTTATTATATCATTGATTGTCGACGGAACAGTATAGGCCTACAATTAACACTGCGGCGGACAACAGCCGCCGTGGTCTATACGGTAACAAGCGCGCTTGACATAGCCTACAGTTGGTCCCGGGTTCAAGTCTAATAATTTAGATTTTCATTTTACTCGCTGATCTACGTGGTTTGCATTGATAAAATGATAATACATGTGTAATGTATATTTTGTTTATGAAAACATTCTAACATTCTACATGAAGGAATAGCGTTAAAAGCTTGTCATTCTATGTTAATGAATGTTTTCTGTGTAATATGCAGTCCGTTTTACCAATCTGTTCTAGATAGCGCCCTAGCCGTAAACATGTGAAGTTTCAGGTTTCTCTTCTGTCAAAACACTTAACATTGGAAAACAAGGTCTACTTGATCTCTGCCTAGCGGAGGCTCGCCGAACTCGAAGAGCCTTCACTAGTCAGAGATCAAGTAGACCTTCTTGGAAGATAGACCATACACTACTAGGCTGTGGTTTAGATCCAACAATAGGCTATATGCACGAAGCTTAAAAATGCTAATTAATGGGCGTTTCCTGATGTATTTTTAATTCTAAACACAAAGAAAATAGTTTTAACGTTCAAAAAAATTTATTGTACAAGAAAATTGCGTTCGAAAATGCGCAATTTGAATTTTCCGCCGTGGTAACCGATAACGCGCTCTGATTGGTCGTGACGTCACCCGCCATGTCCGAGGCGCGTCGAGGTACATGACTTGCTTGGTTTTCGTGCATATCCAATACGTAAAATGACAGAAGATGGATTTAAGAAAGGCCAATCGGACAACTTGGCTTTTGTGGATGCTATAATGATAGCTCACTATTTTTCAAAGAACGAACACTTTGTGAGAGCCGAAATCCGCGGTGTCAAAGCCTCCAGGTAAGCTTTCAAAACACCAAAACATTACGTTTAGGCTGGCTACAGTGATGGCAGACGCAGACCAAGGGTTTAATAAACGCACAAGTTTTGGGAATCTATGTAAGACGCGTACCACGTGTAAGATAATGCCCATAGGCATTATCTTACACGTTCCACTTCACCACAAAGGCATATAGGCCTACGCCTAGTTCAACAAATAAAAATTACGTTCAGCCCAAGGAATAGTCTTGGCCTAGTCTGTTTCAGGAACTTACTTAGACATAATGCCTATGGTTAAGAAAGAAAGAAAGAAAGAAAGAAAGAAAGAAAGAAAGAAAGAAAGAAAGAAAGAAAGAAAGAAAGAAAGAAAGAAAGAAAGAAAGAAAGAATGAAAGAATGAAAGAAAGAAAGAAAGAAAGAAAGAAAGAAAGAAAGAAAGAAAGAAAGAAAGAAAGAAAGAAAGAAAGAAAGAAAGAAAGAAAGAAAGATAGATAGATAGATAGATAGATAATGGTCTTTATTGAAGGCGGGATTAGGTGAGAGAGAGAGAGAGAGATTGATTGATTGATTGTTTGTTTGTTTGTTTGATTGATTGATTGATTGATTTAGGACTTTATTTTGGGTGGGATTAAGGCCAATTAAGCCTTTTCTTCCAGCCAACCGTTATGTAGATAGGCCTACATTATGGTAAAATACATAAAACTAAGAAAAATACATAGACAAATACAATTTCAGTTAGAATTGCATTTAAATATCCATAACTAGGCTAAATCAAATTGATAATGCCATTGGGTTTAAAATATTTCAAACCCAATGATGATGCTAAGAAATAGCCATTCATCCATCCCATTCATTTATACATTCTTTCAAAGGTTAGCAACAAATATTATTAATTAATTAATTATTTATTAATTGATTGATTAAGGTCTTTTTTATGGCGGGATTAAGGCCAGTGAGGCCTTATCTTCCATCAAAACACACTATAGTTATAAAAATACAAGAAACAAAATTCATAATGAAGAATACAAAAGGTAAATACAAAATACAAAATACATAATACAAAATACACAATACAAAATACAAGATGTAAGATACACAATACACGTTCAATTGCTATGATTTCAAATCAAATAATAAAAAAAAGATAAAATTAAATCACGGTCAAATTCACGAAATAAGGAATTTGTTTATATTTTGATATATTATTTTAAACTCATTCATTAATTGCATTCATACATTAATTTTTTAGAAGGAAGAAAGAAAAAAAAGAGAAAGATAGAAAGAAAGAAGGAAAGAATGGTATTCGGTTTCCAAACACATTAACTTAATGTATAGCGTTTGTACGAATTGAACTGTCGCTGCTGCTGCCATCGTCTTCATTATTTATTTGATTTAAATAGTACGACGTGGTGGCGAAGAAGTGGTTTTGGTACACGTCTCTAATGTCGGTAGGAAGAGCATTCTAAGTTCGAATAGCGTGAAGAGAGAGAGAGACAGAGAGAGAGAGAGAGAGAGAGAGAGAGAGGTACATCCAGACAACAGGGATTCCGATAAACAATTATTGTCAGGTCCGTAAAGTCATGTATTCGTTATACGCTCTTTACGAGTCCATTTCTTACGCCTTACATCTTTGGGAACACTAAAAAACAGCTTATTTGGCGTAGCCACAGAAGTGCTATAGTACATAATGGAACAAAACAATACTTATAATTTGGTTTAGGCATTGCTGAACGCCGCGAAAGCGTCTCTGCGCGTGTTTTCCCAATGTCAGCTGTAAGCTGGTTGCCTGCACGGACGGACTACATGGCAGGTGACGTCACGGAAATGGCGCGCGACCTGGTGCGTTTCAAACCGCTACTTTGACCAAGAAAACTAAAAAAAATATTACGCCCAGAATAATAAATGTAGAGGTCCAATTTTTTTTGGTGATCTATAGGATGTCAGTGGTAATCGAAAAAATACATTAACAGAATTTGTGCAAATAGCCTATTGGTTGTGGTACATCGTCTTATTGAGTTATTCAAATTAGGTTCCACTAACTTCCACATCTTTACACATCTTTTCATCCTGACTTCGGCTCCTGTTATAGGTAGGCCTATAGCTCCACCAGTTTTCATAAAGTTCCACTTTTCACATTTTGTAAAATCGAGACCCAGGGGTTGTCTGTTCCACGTACTCGAATCTTGGTCTGCGACTCTGCGTCAACCATTTTCACCTTCCACTTTATTATCAGCAATCTTATTAAATAATATGTGCTGTACATTTTGTTAATGACAATGTGTTATCAAATCAAGACTTTGATATCCATCTGTAGTATGTAGGCATGTGAGCTATGTGTCCTTTGTCCATTTGTCCCTCAAACAGTTTGTGATATTCCCAACAATAACAAGTGTCAGCTTTTTGAACAATCTTTAGTATAGGGCTGTAAGAAAATATTTAATTTTGTAAACGTTTATTTTTCTGAGTTTCTTGCGTTTAACGTAACAGCCCTCCTGTTCACAAAATGATAACAAAAAATGAATTGTGAGGTTCATGAAAAAAAAATTCCAACGAAATAACACGGGTGATTTATTATTATATTCATTAGGTACCTATTGATTATATTTTCCACCTTTGTCACTAACTGTCCACAGTCATTTTGACTCCACATACTAAGCTATGTCTTGTCGGCTCGTCGAAGACCTGTGACATTGGAAAAATCTGCAAGTTTGGGTTTTGGGAGGGGGAGGGGGATTGGTCAGGTGGGGTATAAGACACTGTTAAACGTGTATGAATATTTGTACACGTATATTTTTGCGCAGGCATTTACATGTTTAAATGTTTATACGACTCAGCCCTATTAGTGTACCACTGTATTGTGTACCTACCTATGCAATATTTGTCAGGTGGAATACATTTAGGCCTAGACCTATTCTGGCCTCTCACCCCCTGAAAATACATGCCAGCACTTCTGTAGTTGCCTAATACCAAATTTAATGTTGCACTGTGCTAACTACATAATAAAGAAATTGGTAGATAATTTTCCAAAATACAAAACGTAAACACACCTTCCACGTGACAATACAGATATATGTTCGTCTACGCTAGAGGAAACGATAAGAAGTTTGATTTCAATTTAATTATTACTTATTATTATTATTAAGTAAGATGAATAGTGACCGTAGGTTCATAAGTAGTAAAACAAAATTGTAGAAACGATGGAAATTAAGTTTCCAGCAGGCATAGCTAGTCTAGAGTACTAAACTATATGGAAACTTTACAGAGCTTGGTGTAGGACCATTGGTATTGATAATGATGGCCCTCACTTTACCATAATTCTAAATGATACCTTTCACAATACATAATGAGCTTAACTTGAACTGACCATGTATGTAGTTCTAACACCTCACAACATTTTGTAATTAGTTCATTGTTAGTTGAATCAAACTCGGAAGACTGTCGGTGTAATAAGTTAACGTCTTAGCCATCCGTCTGACATGTACGCTGGGAGTAATTAAACAAATCAATTGAGACATGTGACAGCTGTCACTTACAATATATGTTCCGACTGTTTTGTTGGTGATTGAATTGGATCTCTTTTGTTTGCCTGCCTTTCCTACGGATTCATTTTCAGGGTATTGGAAAAGTGTCATATTAAGGGTAAAGGAGACCTAACTCTCTAAATCAACGTTTTTATTGATATCTTGCGAATGCTTCTAAATCTAGCTAGCCTACTGAAAAAGTGATTACTTCTCATACTCATACAACATTTTTTTTAACTTTCAAACATTGTTATTGTTATGATTTTAATTTCTGTAATTAATCACTTATAGCCTAGTACATATTATTAGCTCGATTGATTAAAGAAATGACAATCATAACAATTACAGAACGTATTTTAATGTTTTTAAATTCACCGTTTAGCTGATAGGCTAAAACTAAATCACCGGTATGAATCGCCTTTTCAATATCTTGAAGCATTCTCAAGATGTAATTAAAATACCATTGATTGTGCCTAGTTTAATATTGCGAGCTTCTCATTGCCCTTAATCTGAACACATTATTACCAGACCCACAGATGTCTTTGAAAAAGTATGTAAGCCTAGTATCTGTAAGTGGATATGGAAACTGATTGGCATGTCAAGAAAATTTGTTTGTATTGCTTGACTGTTTTCTAGGCATCCGTCGGTCCCTTTTGTTTTAAGTTGTTTTACTGAGACACCATGGGACCACTTTCAGGAATTACTCATGATTGTATGATAAAATGTTCTAGTGAAAATTAATTTTGTAATCAAGGTTTGATTGTCTTGTCTTGTTCTAGTACTGGTAGCAGGTATTTGAATTTTTGTATATATACACTATTATCATATTAAGGGGTGCGGTCTTACAATCTCCTAATAAGAAAGTTATTTGTAGCAATTAAGCTATTTGGAGGATTTCAAGGGTTTTGATTGGTCGTCGCCATAGAGACAGCAAGCTATTCGACTAATAAGTAGTTATTGGGACATTGTAAGACTGAACCTAAGCTTGTTTAATGTTAATACTACTACATAGTTATTTAGGATAAGCTATGCAAGTTGAAGTCATAATGCAATCAAAGTTCAAACCTATTGACTATTGATTGGTTGATATATAGTGTGAGGTTTCAAATCACAAATATCAATTTACCAGTATGTATATGATTATTGATTAATGATTATGTATTATTTTCTAGATACGTATTTCTTTTACTACTAGTATAACTAGCTTCTATTCTATAGCTCAGTATTTAATAATGAAGTGTATACTTCTGTGATATGTATTGTTTACTGATAAGTGATAATGCAATCTAATGTATCTCCTTGCTATACTCATAATTTGTGTGCAGTTAGTCATAGTAGAAGGCTGCTTATTTTAACTTCTGTTTCTTTTACTTACATATATGGATAACCAATAATCTCATAATTTAAGTTCTTGTATTGTTAATTTTACAAGAGAAAACATAAATTTAGTTAATTCACATTTGTGAATAAAACACATTTGTTCCACTTCATATGCTACGTTTATAACATACACATTTAAATGTATTCAAGTACAGTACTAGTAGGTTTTATATCTTGTAATACTAGAACTACCAGTGGATGAATCATTGATATCTATTATAATGGTATGCAGTCAGTCAGTATTATATATGAAGGGTTACGTCAAATGCGATCTTAGCCAACTGACTTTTATGTGATGTGGAATGAAATCGCGATCCAACGGTTTCCTTTCAAATGTTCAATGTAAGATACCATGGACCGCTATTTCTTTCCCTGATAACCTAGAATTTAATAAATTAGTATTTTTAAAAATTGTAGAGAATTGTGCTACATAACATTCCAAATATATTGTATAGTTACATATTAGATTAATGTAGGGTGTACAAATAAAGTTGTTGTTAAAATTACTCGATTGATTTTTTATTTGTTGGTGCCGAGTGGTTCCCTCATTTCCCCCCCCCCCCCCCTGTTAACAAGAGAGTTTTAATCAAATATCTTTAAGGTATAGTATGTCTAGAAAGTACTGTACAGTGTACAACATTGATAGAGAGATATGAGAGGTTGTTGTTGTTGTATACTGACAAATTACTTCACATCTCAATTATCTACAAAGCCTCGAGACATTTATTAGATAAAAAAGATATTATATTATATTATATAAAGCGACAATGTTGAATTCACTTCCAAAATGGTTTGAAGAAACCGTTTCGAGTTTTGTTTGATATATGGCAAAATGTCGAACCGATTTAGCCTGAAACCATTTTGACTGAACTGGTTTGAATAACCTGGTATATGTAGTAAATAACTTGCTCGCTTACACTTACTTACACATACACACATTCACACACAAACTCACCCACAGTCAATCACTCAAACTCATTCACACTACTCACAACCAATCACTCACACTTACTTGCACACACTCGCACTCACTCAAACTAACTCAAACTCATTCACATGCACACACCCACACACATTTTAGGTGTGAGTTTTTAATCAACACATGCTTTCACTAGGAGTAAATCCAGTAGACCTTGGCTTGGTATAAGCTCAAACAGTATCTGTGGTATAATCATAGGCGAGTGCAAAAGTTGATAAATATAGTTATTGTAACTTGCTTGAGTGGGTAAACCATAAATACAACTTTATTTATTTTTGTAATCATTTATTTATTTATATATTATTTATTTATTTATTTATTTATTTATTTATTTATTTATTTATTTATTTATTTATTTATTTATTTATTTATTTATTTATTTATTTATTTATTTATTTATTTATTTATTATAATAGAATCAATGAACTTAATATAATTAATTGATGATCAAACAGATAATAGATGAACTATGGTTAATTCATGTGATTGCAAGTAGGGGTATATGTGATTATAAGAAGCACAACTATGGGTGTAAGCACCGTGAGCTCCGCAGTGTGGAGACAGATATTTTACAAACAGAGAATACACATTCGGGGAGAGTAACTTTTGTTATGAGGAAGGCATTTTTAACACGATTTCCCAATCATCATTGCACTAAAAATACACACACAATCAA
Organism: Isoperla grammatica; assembly: GCA_945910005.1. Taxonomy (NCBI): domain Eukaryota; kingdom Metazoa; phylum Arthropoda; class Insecta; order Plecoptera; family Perlodidae; genus Isoperla; species Isoperla grammatica. Next base: position 29,528,861 of record OX246738.1, read on the forward strand.
GAACAGTTAAACTAATGGACATGTGTCACCCCTGCGCACTCCATCTCTATATTTAAATGTATTTTGGATGGGATAGTGTACATGTTTTAATATGTGTACACGTTTACTGTTTTCCTCTAAATATTAAACGCATAGACCTGTGCCGAGGCCTCGCCTGTGCAGTGTGCACGCCGCCCACACAGAGTTATACCGTGTGCGACCGGCCACGCGTACAATCTTAACTGACCGACGGCGCCGCTGAAGCAACTCTGCACACAAAATACTATATTTGGTTAGGGATGTGAGCGGAAAATTTCCGACCAATTTTTCCGGAAAATCTCCAACTTCTTAACATAATCAATTTTTGTGTTCAATTATTATTGGTCAGTAAAAACTAAGATGTCTGAGTTCTAAGATAATCGTGCTGGTTGACTTAAATTACTTGGAAAATGTAATAATAAATGATTTTAATTTGTTTTGTATTTTTTTATTTATTGAGGTATTATCAGAATTATATTAATTAATGCAAAGTAGGCAGTATGCAAGAAATGAATAAATTGCATTATTGTACCCATGATATATGCAGGACATCATAAAACATGTATTTTCCCTTTTTCGGAAAATTTCCGGAAAATTTTCAAATTGAATTTTTTCGGAAAACCCACATCCCTATGTACAGTGCACCCCCTTATTCACGTGAAAAATCTATTGGATATGCAGGCACGAACGTGTACACGTGTACACGCCTTTCATAGAGAGAGGTTTACACGTTTACTGAAATACACGTTCTTGTCCGTCCTCTAGTTCAAGATAATGATAAAACCTGTATATTGAGTTCTCGATGCGTTGTCTTCATGATAGCATTATTAACGTTGGCTTCCTGTTATTACTGAACCGGAGATTTGAATACCGGCTCATATGTTTGCGAGTTCCCATACTCTCCGATATAGGGTCGGTAATTTATGTAGAGGTCTATGTTCGTCTTGGCCCTTGATGTTAATATAATAAACCCTCCCCCCTCCCTTGAGCCCCTGCACGTTGTTTGCTATAACGACTTGATTGCCCACTAGCGTGATGCAATCAAAAGGTCATCATGCTAACTATTGCTTCAACTTATTTAGGGGGAGATCACATTTTCAGCTGTTTGAAAACCGTTTTTATCGGAGAGTTGTTCGGAACATTCGAAATGTTGGCATATATGTTAAAGACGTTTCAGCCCAGGAAATTGAATACTTCGTATCTCACAAGAACTCGTTGAAAGTTAGTAAGAACACACTTACACACGCTTACTGACATGCACGCGTGTTCTGTTGAGCGTGAAGTTTCTGAGCGTTGGTGGAGGTGCCGGGTCCAACAATACTCTATTTTACTCTTATGGCACTCGTTTTATTTGCTTGTATTTTTTTTTGTGTCTCAGGATAGCGGACAATACTTGTTGACAATATTGACAATAAATAATAATTAGTAATAAAATAAAAATAATAATAATTATTATAATAATAATAATAATAATAATAATAATAATAATGATAATAATAATAATAATAATAATAATAACAATAATAATAATAAGAATAATAAGAATAAGAATAAGAATAATAATAATAATAATAATAATAATAATAATAATAATAATAATAATAATAATAATAATAATATTTATAATTATAATAATAAAAATATATATGGAATAAGATTCACATGAAGCTGCTTTAGACAACAGTTACTATTTCATACAATTTAATTCAAACTAATGGCTCATGGGTCAGACAGGGTGTGTGGGTGCGTGATAATAAAGTAAGTGTAGGCGCCAGTTGAATTGGGATAATGTTTTGGTTTCAGGGTCTCCGCGTGTTCGTTATCTATACAAATGTTCCACTTTTACATGTTTCCGTTATTGTGTTAATTTTGTTTTGAAATCCATAAAAACGCTGTAAATTACGCTTTGAAATGTTTGCTTGGAGCGTTTGTATTTAGGGCGTGGAATCTCGACGTTGGGTTTGGCTACGACTTCTTCGCACGGACATCATCACATTAGTCCAAGGTTATAATAAAACAACTATGGCACTTTCCCCATTTCGGTACAGTAGTTGTAATTCAGTGAAACATTTATCTCATGATATACTAAACCTCACCGATGGAGATGGCTCAGGCACGGGTTCGATACCCATTACCGGTAATCTTGAATGTTTTTTTCTTTGTCACTAAGCGAACACTGGGATTGAGTCATATTTACTGCCCTCGGACATTACTTCCGAATATTGCAATACCTAGTTAGTCACCTGAAGAGGGACATAAATTGTCCTAGGGCAGGTTTCAAACGAAAAAACTGTGATTTTTAATTTAAAACCTTCCAACTTGTATATACAGGATGTGTTTGAAAAACAATAATAATATAGTTTCTTTTCAGGAGTGTGTAGGTCTATAATATAATAAGTAAAAAAACCTGTCAAATTATTACCCGCCTTGAAGAAATAATATATTAGATTTAAAATTCAGCGGTGTCATTGCAATATAAAGCAATCCAGCGTTGTAAAACATAAGTATCCTATCCAGTTTTCTTTTAATGAGCAAACAAGATTGATACCCTGCATTAAAAAGTATACATCTTTTATACTCTCCGTAAAATTTTCACTTTTATAAGTGCTTTCAAGATAATATCTTTGTATCGTATATCGTTGCATGAAATTCAGGGAATAGCCCTCCACAGTGGCTCATATGGTTGGCTTTGCAGGGGGCAGGTCCTAAGTGTATAATATCACCAAGGAACCTGGGTTCAAAACCCGCATAAGGCATGTCTTTTTTTGTAACTGTCTCCATCTTCATCTATCACCATCGTCGTCTCGAATAGCCTGACTGCAATAATAGGGATGAAAAGCAACAAGAATATATCTAACCAGATCCTATGCAACTCGTGTGACAAAACTAGTTCCATAAAATATTCTTTTCACTGGAATATTCACTTTATTTCCGTTTCAAACGTAGACATAACAGCTTATATTCTTGGCATTGCACCGTCATAGTTGACAACAACGATAACAACAACTAATTAGTAATTAGTAATTAGTTATCCTGGTTAAAAGGAAAATTAGTGTTGATGAAGATAGAGGTGAGAGAGATAATTTGATTGATTTAGGTCTTATGTTTACAGAGGTCGTTTAGTAATCAGTACGTACATTTTTAATATTATAGGCCTATATTTTATAATAATTAATTAAAAACTAAAAAATACGGAACTATGAACACAAATTCAACTGTAAACAAATCAATCATCAGTCAAGACAGACAAACATTCATTCGTCTTGTGTATAATATACAGATTCTGTAACTTAATTAATATTGTGGGTCCTTCTAACAATAAACTGGTTGAAATGAACTGATTACATGCGAAACCAAATTGTTAACGTTAGACATTTTGATTTGTAAACAAAAAATAATAGAGAGCGAGAGTTTGTTTGTTTATTTATTACGAACAATTTGATAAATTAACTAAAATATCTTAAATATATGTAAGAACACAAAACATTTTTGTAATTAGACCTACGCGTTTCAGTCTGTATTTTCACTTAGTTGCCCGTCGCACCCCTGCTCTAAGGTCTCATCACCACTGAGACTGTGGGTCTCTTCCTAATGACACCCAACCTCCTCTCCTCCCTTTAGTTGCCCGTCGCACCCCTGCTCTAAGGTCTCATCACCACGGAGACTGTGGGTCTCTTCCTAATGACACCCAACCTCCTCTCCTCCCTTGAGTTGCCCGATATATTTACTACGGCGTCCGCTCCTTGAAACATTGTTTTTGTTTCAAAAGTTTCTTCTCGAACTAGAGCGGTTAATTGGAGAATTGAGAGCTGTTTTCTGTGTTGCTACTTCCAGTGGATTGGTTCACTTGGGCGAGGAAACAAGGCCCCATGGGACACGAGAGATGGATGGATGTTCGGGATTTCACGGTCCGAGGACAATCGAGACGATCTTGTAACAAAACTGTACCACAGTATAAGGAATGTATCCAATAGCGAAACTACAATTAATGTTTTTGCTCCAAACACTTTTGCGCAGTTCCTATGCTATGATACGCCCTAGCATACCGGTATAGATGGAGTCGACAAAATATACTAGACCCAAAGGAAGTAGTCTCCTACCGACCTCATGATCCTGATAATAATAACCATTATTTGGTATCTGCAGCCAAAGCTGTTGCCCAATGACACAGAATAATATACAATATATAAAAACGAAAATCGAAACTAATTACACCTTAATAAGAATTATATTTAACCAAAACAAAATTACTAGTACACATGAATCAGTGATTGGACAGTGCGAACATCTGCGGACAGATGGCAGAATCAACAAGGCCGATTCAGAACAACTTTGAATTTATTGAGTGCTTTCGTTGCTAGACGGATCCAAAGTCACCGTTTACTTATTTCTAAGCCAAGAAGTGATGGAATTGAATCCATATTGGAAGTTAAAAAACTTTTGCCCGAGGCATGATTTGAACTCGAGACCTTTTGCACTGGAAGCAGGGATGCTAACCACTGGACCAACGAGCCACATATTTAATCACTATTTGATTTTATGTACATATATATATATTTGATTTTTTAGATTTTGTTGGTTGCAATATGTAAAGTAAGGATACATTTTACGAAAAAGACGACGCTAAAGTCGTCGAAACGTTGAAGTGTCATTTTAAATAAAATTTGGATTGGTTAAACCGTAAAATGTATCCTTACTTTATATATATATATATATATTACGTATATATATTACGTATATATATTAGCACGGAGACACATAACTATCATTTCGCCGGGCGGTAAACGATAGAAAGAAGGGGGGAATCTGGGGAAAGCCGGGGAACATGTTAGGGAAGCCGCACTAACCTGGAACACTCCATGGAGACGTTCCACGACGACCGGCTATGGTTCCACCACACTGGAATGACAGATGTGCACTTCTCCACGGTCCGCAAGCAACTGCAGTGAGCGCTTATTCAACAACATGTTTGCTGATAACGCTCGTGACACTGACGTGTATTGTAGTGACGTATAAGAAGTGCGGCTATGGGATGGGATGGAGGGAAAATTCAAACGACACTAATACTAAATGTCGTAATTTGTGAGTTGTGGCGTGTGAGGAGCAAGGTGAGGAGGGGCGGAAGTCACGTGATCATGTGCCCTTAAAAACCGCCACTGCATCTAACCCGATCACGATGTTTCTATATACGTGCTGGTCATACTTGTGCTGCAAGGTAGTGGAACTGCTGCACTTACGGTTTGTATATTTTATACTTTATTTGCATTTTATTCCAGTTTTACATTATTAAAATGCACTTAGAATAGAAAGCTGCATGGTGCTACATTTTGTCGTGCATCCGTATAGTTCTTAACACGTTACATGCAGGAGTGGTTGAATAGCTTAGAAATAGAAGATTGCGGAGCAGGGTACGAAAAGTTAATGCCTGCAGAACATAATAATAATAATTTTTGTAGGAATACCCGTTCTAGGGTGCACACCAGCTTTACCTGATGTGCTCCTCTTCAGGTGACTAACTAGGTTATTAGGGTGTTTGGATAGTTGGGAAGGATTGTCCGAGGGCTGATAGTATGACTCAATCCCAGCATTCGCTTTTACGACTGAGGAAAACCTCGGAAAAAACCTTCAGTCAGGACTGCCGGTGGCCGGAATCGAACCGGCGACCTCCCGAATTAGAGTCTCGCGTCTTACCGCTAAGCCACCTCTATCGGTCTGCAGAACATGAGCACATGTGAGTATATGTGTGTCAAGCGTTGAACGAGTGACTATAGCAATCTAGATCTATCTTGCCAGGTTGTGTCGTCATAGGTTATGTAATATACCAATCTCAATTCGTTCTTGCTTTCAGCATGTGTGTTGGCAGGCGTTTGCAAGACACATTTCTAGCAAGCCTAGCCCACTTCACTTAGCATGGTAACAACAAGCAGGGACCTCAAAATACTGCACAGAATTCTGTTGAAGTTTATTGAGTAGAGCGAACGTCGCTTCTAAGAAATGATCACCTTTCACGAACGGAAGTAAGTTGCAAGATATACCGAGAACTATATGTTTTACTCGGGGATAATACCATACATGATAAAGATGTATAGGGCATAGCAAAAATTACAATATGTTTCTAAGAAGAAGCTATAGGCTCTCGATATAACTGTTATAAATATTGTGATTTACGCAATAACAGTCATACTATAGCAATGGTAATGAATTCTAATTAAATGTATGTATTTGAGTAAATGTTAGTTTCAAGTGGGTATATTATACAAACACGTAGTTTAAGTAAGTGACCATAAGTGACCATACACTTATTTCATGTCTAATTAAAAAATGTTTTGGTTTGAATACATAATAAAGAAAGAATATTTTATGATTGAAATTCAATTGAATTACTTTAATTTGTTGCTATCAGAAAGATATTTTATTCCCCATACATTTTGTTGTTTTACGTTTCATTGAATGTCCGTGTGTGACTTCATCTTCATTGAAATAAAGAACAATCAAACCATCGATGTTTTGTGCGGGATTCAAACGTATTTTATCGATTTAACATTATGTATTACAGACTATAGTTCATAGTAATATGTTAAAAAAGTAATTACAGTCAGTGAACCCCGTTGTTCCGTACGGACCGTACCGAGCATATGCCTACACCCTGAACGACTCGACACATTATTGATATTATTGATAGCCTGCAGCCCTGCACTATACTAATATATTTTAGTGTTTCATGATTTAAAAGAACCACGTGTAGAATTAATTAATATATATCCACAGTTCTATGTCACTTGTTCGAAATATGAACAATCAAATGCAAAACTATATCAAAACATGTGCAATTAAGAAATATAATAAGTGATCATACAATTTTGTCACTCATATCTAATTGAAACATCGGTTTTATTCGAATACAAAAATATCTAATAAAGAAATACATTTTAGAATTGAAATTCTATTAAATTACTTTAATTTGTTACTAACAGAAAGATATTTTATTCCTCAATTTTTCAGCTTAGTTTTACATAACTTTGCGACCTGGGATATATTTTATTTGTTTCGTTATAACTCCTTCTATTTAGGCCAAGTAGCCCCCCCCCCCCTTGGCCACTGTTTCTTTCACCGTTGTGCTGACTTAGACTACGTTGCTATAAATTTAAAATGTGCACTTCGGAAGTCTCTTGATAGTTTCATAAGAAACAAGTAGATAAAATAGTAATACTTCTTCAGCATAAATGCCATTCCACGTGGAATGGTGTAATGTTTAATCAAGGTGACCCCGTACACCTTACTGAAAGGAACCAGGTCAGACAGGGAACGTTCTTGTTGCGACTCATGCTCATATTGTCTCCCGCTTTAGTACTACGATGATTAGAATCCAGGGAGAGATTGTCTGTGTGACGTGAAACGTAGTCTAGACTACCTTAGATATCTAATTATGATGCGCAAACACATTTCAGTGACGAGTTTTTAATTGTTAATTTTTCGTATGCGCTGTTATAGGGTGCACACCAGCTTGGCCTGATGTGCCCCTGTTTAGGTGACTAAATAGGTATATTAGGGTGTTTGGATAGTTGGGAAGGAATGTCCGAGGGCTGATAGTATGACTCAGTCCCAGCATTCGCCTTTACGACCGAGGAAAACGTCGGAAAAACCTTCAGTCAGAACTGCCGGTGGCCGGAATCGAACCGGGGACCTCCCGAATTAGAGTCTCGCGTCTTACCGAGCCACCTCCATCGGCTGACGAGTATCTGAGTATTTCGTCACTTAAGAGGAACGACTACGGCCAATATTAAATCGCGTGGACTTACCATTTGTAATCGTATCTCAGAAATGTTACTTACACCACATTGAAAAAGAAAAACCCGAGCTCTAATACTAAGTAAAAATATATTTGTAATAATTATTGTAATTATGAGTCTCTGGGTTGGCGCTGTTGGCCGAGGTCGATTAGGCATTGGTCTAGTAAACCGCGGTCTTTGCGTTCTATGTTCGAATCCTGGCTTGGGCATGTGGCGTTTTTTCATCCTCATAATCACTTACTCATCATCGCGATTATAGCCTCGTTACAAAAGTATGGGACGTAAAACACCAACTATCATCATCATCAGTTTGTGTAATTTAAATTTATTTTGCAATTAATTAAATTAAAAATAATCAAAGCCTATGCCTATAGTTTAAACTTAAGATATTATGAGAAGAGTTTTTGGAACAGTGTTCAGTTCTTTCTAACTCAAATTGGTCCCGTTATCCTTTCTTTGATATGGTGAAGCATTATTGAGATGTGATTGCATGGGTTGGCGGTCATCTATCAATACCATGTTAAAACAGTATTCACGAAGAAAGTATGATAAACGATTAAAGCAGTCAGACGAGGCAGTCATGTTTAGATCGTCTGGCAACAACCATTTATATATAAAAAAAATTGTTTCATTACATTTTACTTATTTATTGCAAGATGGATGTCACAGCATTATTATTAGTATCGTATTATTGTTTGGATCTAAAGATCCGATTTGTGCATCGTTTTTGTAACTTAGTTTTATCTATAAATAAATTATAAATACTAAAACATATTTTATACTTCTTTACTTTTAACCTACGTGCATTTTTTCGTGACTCTTACTTTAGTACATTCATGTATTCGAAGATGAAAAACATTCCCACTCTCTCCTTTTTAGTCTTGGTAAAGTGCCCACATAGCTTTCGACCCCTTTAAAAAAAAAATAGACTAATTAATCTTCTAGCATTAATAATTGCATTAACGAACGTTCACCCGTTCGACGAATAGACAGACGGACGAGAGGTTCGGCTGTCCGAATGGCTGGCCCGGACTCAGTAGCAGGCGGGATGCTGCGTTGCCGTGGCAGCCAGGACGCATGCGCGGACACCAGCCCAGATGAAACTGATCAATAGCAGCGTCAACCGTCAATTGGCATCGCGACGTTCCAGGAGCCGGAAGGGACGACGAGCGAGCGTTCAACATGGGATACCGCACCTGAGGCAGGCTCATCCGACCCAAGGTAACCAACAACGCTTTCTAGTTCTATATATATCTCTCTCTCTCTCTCTCTCTCTCTCTCTCTCTCTCTCTCTCTCTCTCTCTCTCTGATCTCATTTTCCTTCTTTCATTTTTGAAAAAGATAATTTATTTGTGTATTGTCTTTTTTATAAACACAAAATCAAAACGAATATAAACTACCGAAGATTGGTATTGAAATCCCGCCCTGTCTTTGCATGCTTCATTGATTATCATCTCGATTTCTTTCCATTTCTACAAATTTGTATAAAGTAAATAGATCTATAGTGACAGTGTATCTATAGTGTATGGCGACAAAAGTAAATCAAATACAATGGAAATGGTAATTACTCTAATAACACACGGCACATATCTTGTTATCCAATATGGCTACCGATTGTTGTTATTTATCTACGAATATGTATGTGAACTTTAAAGATTGGATTGAGACTAAAAATAACAATACATTTTAGGATAAAGAAGGTTTGTGTTCTACCTTTGGCGGCTGTATCTCTATATCTGTTGTGCGCGAGACGGTTCCGCCACTGGGTTATCTAGTTCGGGAATCCCTTTGATTGACAAGGCGCGTTCACATTTGTGACAACAGGCCAGACTGCAATTGTGTTGTATTTTCACCGCACGACATTCACTACCGTACAGCGCAGGGATGGATAGTTTGGCGAGATAAGGAAACATCAATCAATTATTTATAACTACGCTCTAAGCGAGCTTTGAAATAAAATTATTACTTACATTTTTGTGATGAAATATCAAACCAGACGATATTGTCAATATTAATGGTTGGTTGTAGTCCTAAGTATGTCTTACGTAAGGCTGTATGTAAACCTAACCTGTGCCGGTTTGTGTCGGGTAAAATTGCTTCCAAATGGGCAAAAAGTAACCCAAAATTGGTATCCTCTAGAAAACGTCATTCTCTCTCTTGTGAATGAATGTTCTTTGTTCCAATGCATATTTGTTCTTTAAATGTCAATAATAATAATAATGTTATTAAAACATTAACATGTTGTTTTAACACACCTTTCTCAATGAAATAAGAATTATTTGAAAAACGTTCGCAGGGTAAGTGGATATACAGCATTAACGCCCGTTTTCAACCATAATGAAAATATCCATTTGAATTGAGTTTGTAAAAATATCAGAAGAATTAATTTATTTAAAAACAAAAACGGTGGCTTCATCGTATTCTATAGCGACAAGAGCGTCCACCACTCACCGGCATTCTCACGAGTATCTCGATTAGCCTCGTTGCACGAATTTCAGATGTTTCTAAACCAAATTAAATAAACAACAAAAAACAAAAATAGCATACATAAAATAAAATATATTACTTGTGTAATAAACGTATTGATTTGATAATATTTTAGTTACGTCCTGTAATGCGATTTAATTGAAACGTTTGTATTGTTTGTTGCCATCGGTACAGTTATTATTTTACAGTCAGGTCCTGCCCTTTCTTGAATCTACGGTAAAATGTATAAATAGTTTTTTCTAAACACTTCACTGACACACAGACGTAAATCTAGAACAACTCCAATATTAATCTGTGCCAAATCTGATGTGGATCGACTTCGCCTGACCCTTAGAACGCGTACAAGAAACACACAAAGAGATTAGAATACGTCCGCTTCGCTCGCCCAACAAAGCGCTTCTGTGCACTGCAGTGGTTGAACGTGTTAGGTATTATTGTGTATGTGAAATCGCGCTTAGCTTTGTTTTGGCAGCAACGCGAACTTAAAATAGACACTCGGTGACAAAACTAAAGTGCGGGATGATTTAGAATTCTCAAGGTATTTTGCACAACTCGCAGAATTCAGGTCAGACGTAATATTCGTATAATTGTTTTCAAAAATTGAAACTAACAACACATTCATGAAAGACTGATTGTGACATGCACTAAATTGTTTGTAGACCGTCCAAGAAGTGCTTCCTTGTGTTATATGTAGTACGGCTTGCGCTATATTTGTAACGTTGACCTAAACATAGCCTAAAACACAATTTATGCGTTTTTTTAAAGTCAATTATTTTATTGGCAAAATAAACAACCGCTATTGGTTCAAGATTAGTCAGCTTCAGTTGTTTCTTTGTGTGTCAAGGGTCTTATGAAATGTTCAAAACTTCAATGACTTCACTGACTGATTAGAGGAAAATATACAATATACACTCACTATTCGTTTTGGTCACGATACTTTGCCGTTACTCCTATTAACGAGCAAGGTTAATGTGTTAAGGTTAATATTTTATTTAATTGCGTTGTCGTACTTTTGCTTATTTTATGAAGTGGTAAAAAACGATATCTTTAACAGTTTTTGGTGTACGATTAGTTTCGTGGCCCGGTACAAAACATTTGTACCGGTACATGAAAAAATCGTTTACTGTAGATATCTAGGCCTACTTGTTCCACACTTTATCGCATAAACAAAGGTGTGATAAGGCAATATTAAAAATATGAACCTTCATTGTTTATCTCGCTCGCTAAGGTCAGAATTCATCAAACTTTTTAATCGGTCGATTTACTAATCGCGGATTAGTTACCATGGTTTCAACAACCATTACAATCAAAATGCTTGGTGGCTTCTACGCCGGGCACCATTTTTGATTTCCGATTAACAGAAAATCTCCAGATTAAAGTTTGGTGAAACTGGGAGAGTATTGGATGTAAACGTAATATTGACGGCATTCGCGATCCAAATTTTTTTTGTTGAAATATTTTGTAAGGTTCCATTCCATCTTTACAAGTCTATTCCAGCGGGGTAAACACAAGGTGATTGAACCGAAACCTGTGCGTGATATCCGGTGCACGCATAGAGGGCAGTTTGCATGTCCCCTCTTCTCAATCATTACATTTCTTATTTACCTTTCCTTTTACCCTTTTCTAATACATTCAGCATTATCGCGTCTCGCAACTTAAACTATAAGCTGAGGTTATGTCATTTCTTATGAGTTATCTGTGGAGTTATAGGCCTACTTATTATAGTTCCGGTACTGTGGGGTTATTCCTTCGAGGGCAATCACGGAACTTTTTTTATGGGTGTTTTATAAAAGTTCTTCGTTAAAGGAGCTGTTGCTGGTGTGATGGTGGAGAGGGTGATTGCATGGGACTTCTTTGTATGATAACTTAGCGACATCTCGTACGAGAAACAGAGCTACTCTGGGCAAATTCAACTTCCCGGCCGAACGCGCGAGAAACTTGGGGAAATGCGGGGAGGAAAGATACCATAATATGAGGATACAGTTGTAAAGGGTTTCAGTAGGGGTGGGGATAGAGGAGGATCTCTTTTGTTACCTCGTACGACCATCAGAGTTACTCGGGACAAACTCTCTTCCTATTCTCTACTGGGAACATTAATAAAATTAGTAATAATCATTTACAGCAAATAAGTATGTGGTTAGTTATCAACGATGCAAATTATACTCTACCTTGAAATCTTCTTTATTGACACAGGTTGAATCTTGAGTTTAGAAAACTCTTTACAGATTCCTTAACTTACATTTACAATCAAGAATTGGAATTATGTCTTATATACTAACTTATATACTAAGTGAGTACTAATAAATAATGAAAACAAAATTGGAAGAAACATGATAACATACATGATATGGTACATGATAGTACAATATAGAAACGTGTTGATAAAGAGTTGTTTGAGCAAGATATTACATCATTTAGATTACGTATAAATATAATATGAAAAGTAGAATACATACAGAATACTAATAAACAGCACTAGTGATACCAGGAACATAAAAAAGTAAGATTATAATAACAATGTCAATAGTAGCCTGATTGTACTTATTGTAGAAATAATAAGTGGCTTTGTGTAACGGGAAACCAAAAAAGAAATATCGTCGCTATCTGTCCGCTCAACTGATCGTGATCTGAGGGTGTGAAATAATACTTCAACCAAGGTGAATATTTTATATAATATTGTCTTACCTCTTACTTTATCATTCAGTGCCTCATTAATAGAGAAAAGTGGTAACACCGAGGTGCTGTGACCGTTAGCGCTCGAGCTGTGCGCAGTACATACAACACCTAGTGTTGTCACGCACGACCGCTAGGGGCGCTACAAGAACGAAGGCCGACTCGCCTAGAAGACGTCATCGCAAAGCCACAGCACAAACGATCAAAGAAAATAACCATTATAATGGGAACGAGAGAAACATTAATCAATAAAAGTAAAATAATACTTGAATAGAATCAGATATGAGAAGAAAAGGAAACAGTACACTTTATTTCTGTTATATTTAGTTAAATAAAAATGTCCCAAATGGTTGCTGGTCTTTGCATTCCTGTCAGAATATATTGAAATGTCGTCCCTGATCCAACTTTACATTTTTCGACTAGCTACACTCACTCCATAAACAAGCGTCAATACCCAAACACTGCTGAAACGGTGTTTCTCCATATCGGTTCATCTTTTTGACAGATCAACATCGTGAAAAAATATAGATCAATATTCACTTTTATGAGCATAAATCATTCACTGATTTGTACGGAGTGATACGCGTAAATGATCCAGTGATTTAGTATCCACATCAAACACACCGTTATTTGTGCGTGCTGACTGCTGACAGGAGTTCCAAACAGTCCAGGTCGAGGTGAGGTACTCTGTACTTGTCAGAATTGAAAGAACAAAACGCGATTTGGCAAATTTAGTTTCGTGCAAACTGCGACTGACTGAAATGACGGGTCTTATAAGAGCCATTCTGTGGTATTTATGGGACGTTTATAATGTAAGGTAAGACAGCTGAAAGATTGAACATTAGGCAGTTCGTTCAGGGGCCTTTTTCTGAATCTGCTTACGAAGCCTTTGATTAATACACTACTTTGCTCTATAATCCGTTTGCTGTATAATCCGTATAGCCGAAAGTAATGAACTATTTATTTTAGAAGACCATACACGAATGTAAATATAAATATATATACTTGTTCCACATAATACAAAATAATCAAATCTTCAGGTATATACGTTCAACAATATCTTATCATTTACGTATCAGAAAACTTCGCAAAGCTGGTGACATAGTTTATGCGCTGCAGTTGACTATGAAAAACTGCATTTAACCCATTTTTGGTAAGTCTCAATAAAAAAAATACTTAGTAATATTTTTTTCTTGAACACCAATGTATGGTTGTTGAGTCTCAACAATCAAAACAACTAAAAGTCAATGAAATATCCTAAGAACTTAGATAGTATCAAAAAGTGGTCAATAACTAACATTTAGTTTATGAGAAGCACCAAAAACTGGATTAACAAAATCTCAAATATTGCAATCATTTTTTGGATATTATTACTTCTTTAACTGTCTTCCAAAATATCAACAGTAAAGATTAATTTGTGACACTTTCTGAATCCAGAGTTTAGTTCTTACATGTTGCTTTAAATGAAGCACCGCACGGACACGAGCATAAAACTGCCCTTTTATGTTTATGACCGTGGTTACTGAATTGTTTCATTTACCCAATGTTGGTTGTTAACCTTTTTCCAATACATGGAGTATTCACGTGACGTAGCACCGACTATATTAGAGGCTAAAATGTATCTTGACAATTGAGCTGTCAATAGAAGACTATATATTATAATATGCTTACCACAAATAAAAGAGTTTTAGCACGTATGATTGTAAAAAAAAAATATTAAATTTGCATCACGTAAACGGCTGGAGCGGATTTAAGAAAAAGGGCCCGGTCAGCATTTTACCAAAAGGGCCCCGTCCGTTTGGCATATTTTTTTAACAAACTAACTAATATATGTATATAGCATAATACACTAATTCATTACTCACCAAAGCTCTTAAAATGACACCCCCTTCTCGAGTTTGTCCAGGCAAAAGCTCCAACAGTTGAGATAAGTCCGAATTCTCGACAGTTTTTTCCGGTTCATATCCGCAAGACAATAAGCCGTGTTTGTTTCATAGTGTATATAGGATTCATAGTTCGTTGGTAGAATTTATTTTGAAATAGTAAAAGGACGAAAAACTACGATTGCCGTCGTCTTTAAGATATATTAAATATGACATGCCACTTCCAATGGGTTGAAAAGGCTTTTTAATAATAAGAATGTCAAGTTGATCATTTGAAATAACTGATCCACAGAACAGAGCTTTATCAGTCAAGAAAAGTTTGCTCAAACATGTTAGATTGGTCTGCAATTTTTTTACTTTGGTGCAGGACACGTAGTTTTGAGACAACGCAAAATCTACACTTTCCTTACATTAGGTCTTTGTGATTCCACTTGAACTTCTGCATTCACTGTATCGTCATTATTAGAGGAAATGGGTTTTGCGTGTTTTGAGGTGTGTTACTACAAGGTTATGGTTTTCTGTTATATGTGTGTAATGAGGTTTGATTTTCGATTTCCAAAGGGGTTTGAATTTCACTCGAATTTTTGACGTGTTTAATTGATGTTCAGCGCCAATTGACACACGCGAATTATTGCCAACACAAAAACCTAATATTCTTGGTTTAGGGTCATTGCCGGCAGTTACAAGAAGTGCGTGCTCTTTATCTTTTCGCTTTTATGCTTGTATCGTCTTATGCTTGTATTTTGTCTGTTCACTCATCTTTGACAAACGTATACCACACTCACATTTTACTTTCGTTTAAATTAAATTAAAATAACACAGTTGTCACACGAACTAAGTTGCACTGGACTGTTTCACACGAGACACAGAAACCTCATATTTGCCGAATATTTCCAGGTTTTTCTATAAATTAGCGTGACTCAACGTAAAGCGGCAGGAAGTTCCATTGTTGAACTGTGGGGTTGTTTCCGCCGCTGTGTACCGTCAAACAAGTGGGCGAAGGCTTTATTGAGCCCTGTAAACGGAATGATTCTTTTTGAAACATTCTTTTTGAAATATAATTTTATTGGTAGTATTTGCTATAATGGGTTTCGACAATGCCTATGGTGAATGGATCTCAGCTCGTGTGTTTTTGAGTGGGTCGCTAAGGGACGGGGGGCCCGGATTGGCCGGGGCCCGGTCAGCATCCGCTGACCCGGCTGACCGTTAAATCCGCTACTGGCAAACGGTATAAAGAGAGATCGAGACAAAAGAGTTAATTTATGTTGCTTTCCAGTAATAATATAGAACAGTTAAATTTCAACCAAACGCCATCTGAAACATTGTACCAATGAGCTACCAATCACATGCCATTGTGGCTTAAGGTATAGGTACTACAAAAAAAATTATATGCGCCTTATATTAAGACTCAAACACAACTGGCGGCATCAATCGTAATCCGAAAAATGTAAAAAGAGTTCTTATGGCGCTGTTCACAACAAAATCGTAACGTCGTAATAGATAGTAATGGTAAATCATATTTCTACAATTGCGATCCTGATTACAATTACGATGCCGTGAATTGTGGTTGAGCCTTTATGTGAATACACCATATTATTGTGTAGCGCTCTCAAGATATTAGTAAAACACGTTACTTTTGGGCGTAGCGAGCAAAGAGGTGAATGAATGCTGAGACGGTGAGCGATGGAGGACGATAAGTGAACGATGTGAAGGGTTTGATTCACCAAGGGACCGTGAGATGAGCTCACTATGCGAGCGATCTATGGTGCGGTGAGTCAACGAAGGTGATAGAGAGCACTGTTGGGATATAAACAAATATAAACAATCACCTGGTCATAGAGTTGTCTGACTGGTCTAGAGAAGAAATTGATTTACTATCTAACATTAGTGTATGTTTTTATTGTAGAATACACAAAGCCCGATAAACGTTTATTTTTCTCGAAATAATTATAAATTAATTAATCATAAACATAAATTTTTAGACTTTAGAAAAGTTTACTTCTTATAAAGTTTTCCCTCAACCTTGTATTTTTAGAGATATCATACGTTATGTTCTTTTACATGATTTTGATGATGATTCTTGTTGCTTTAGGTCTATGTTGTTGTAATCAAGCTATTTGAGACCGTTAGGGGTTATAGATCAAGATGAAGGACAATTACACACAAAACATGCATTGGATTTCAATCCACGTCCCTATGTGGTTTACACTTAAACCCTGCGCCCCAAAGACACGAGCCAGCGCGGACAGCAATTTCATAGATATCCTGGAAGAATTAGGCAACATTTTAGATAAGTCCTTAGTCTTTACTGATGACTTCGCGAAACGCTCAATGCTGAAGAAGTTTACACATTCTTTAACCTTGTATTGTATATAGGAGTGTAGGTTCGTACTTCAATCGGTCAGGTAAACGATCGACGTTGGTTAGTTAACCAAGTTTGTTGATCATGATTAACATTTCTGTACTGCCTATTGTTATAACTTATTACTTAATTAAGAAGACATTTGCTTTAAAAATAAAATTATATCTATTTTTAACACTGGCTGACGGTTAATACATCTTGTGTTTAATATCTAACGACATTCGTAAGAAGAGAAACGACTTTTAGTCAGACTAGCCTCATTTTCATTGTCTTACATATTGTTACTATTTATGTTACATCGAATTTATTCAAAGAAGTTCGTTGCGTTTAATGGTCGCTATCCACGTGCGCGACCGTACACTAATTGATGCCATTAGACTAATACGTTAGTTTAGCGTATTCGATAAGAAGGTAATTTGAATGAATTTTTTCCAACAGTCCCGCTCGGGACGTGCGTGTTATACCAGCTACAGGGAATGTAATGGTAATTGTCCTACGATAAAAGGAAGCACGGCTGACGTTTTATTTGCTGGTTTAATGTCCCCCCACCCCCCACCTCCTTCCCCACTTCAGTGACCAACTGACTTAAAACAGAAAGCCGTAAATAAATACACCAAAGTTCCCCCAACGTAAGTAGATCTATATGCTAACGAACTAGCTTAGTCCAACAGTACCAACTTTAATTTTCTACTTCTCTATTTTCTATCATCTAGGAACAGACCAATTAGGGATAATTCGCGCCCTTGGGTTGGCTACATAGAAATTTTACTAAGCGGTTACGAATGTGTGAAAAACCGACAGGGATTTTCGTTGAAAAAGCGTGCATTAATCTAAAGGTGCAGTTGATAAGGTACTGTAGTCAGTATGCGGCTTGTCTAGTCACAACGAAATGAAGAGACACCGTGATTCACTCTTCAGTATTGTAAACATTCATTCATAACACATTTTAATCTTGATTGGTTTGAGAAAGTGTACGATTCAATGCATAATAAAAGTAAACTTCTCTATAAACTTTTACATTAACTAAAATCTTAAGTAATATAACACATGACAATACTGTACATCCCTCCCCCCCCCCCCCCCCCGGTAATTTATGATTATATCATCCTTTTCGTGTTACAATTTGAGTTAACACATTTATATACTATGTTCGATCAATTTCAACCACCCACCTATTGTATCCGACATGTAATGCCCTCTATAGAAACTAAATAACATAACGGGACATACCCTAACATGCAACGTTTTGTAAGACTACGCCTACAATACCACGTTACACTAGCGTTCAATTCACTATGGATTCTTTCAACTATCTATAAATTGATCTATAGGGTGTATTCATATAATGTACCGGTTGCCAAAATGGCAAGTGATTGGTATTTCATTGTTGCAATGTTTCAGATGGTTTTGGTTAATTAAGATTTGGTTTGCTATTACTACTGAAAAGCAACGTATATAAAAACTGTAGTTTTGACTACTTTTGTTGAGGTTTACAATGGTACTCGGGGATAATAGGAGAATATACGTGTAAAAACTCTCATATTTCGTAGTAAAGATAATCGTCTCTATTGACAGCTCAAATATCAATATACGTTTTGTTCTCAAATATGGCTGTTATGACGTCACGAGTCCATTCTATTGGAAAGCAGACACGGCTACGTTTTCATGTTTGACCGTAAGCTGTCTCATTTTTTATAAAGGTATCAATCAAGCCGTTTAGACTGCAACACAATGAAGGAGATTATAAAGTCATCGATTGTGAATGATTGATGGATTCAAGTTAGTTCGTGCAATAAACAAGGCGAGACAACCGATTGCGTCCGGCTGCGATCTTCATCTTTATTCACATAATGAGGAATATACGTGCAGGGGTAACAGTTAAAACAAAATTAAAATATATTGACATTGTATATTGTTTTTGTTTTTCTTCCAGTGCCAAAGAAGTTTCAACAGTTTCAATATGAATATGTTATTGTAATATAAGAAGCATCAATAGAAGATTTGTTTGCTATATTTGCCCTCAAAGTTTTGATTTCAAGTAGCATTCTTGATATAATAAAAAAAATGTTGTGTGGTTTTAAACGTGATACAATACTTTCCCTTTATCTTTACTTTTTTTTATACATGGTATAACGGTGGAGATTCACGTTGCGAGGTATTTTTTCCCGGCGCCGGCTCAGATGATAGAAATCGACCAGATAACACGATTGCGATTTTATTCGCATTGCACTTCAGGGAATAGCAGATAAAATTGTTCCAGCAAAATGTGAGAAGGTACACGAAATAAAAATGCGTATAAAATTTCGCCCGAGACGTAAGCGTAAAGGTTTAAATACAGCAGTTTTATGTGCATCGCTGGCGGTAACATTTTTATTGCTGCACTCTGGTTTGCAGAAAGCCATGTGTTTTCCAGCTTTATCCAACAACATCACACTATGACACACAATTGTGGCCAAAATATGGAACTTGGGTGCAAAGATAAGAAGATTTACCGAAAAATTGTTATCAAACGGACCACTGAGAGAAATTATCTGTATAAGAAATAAGAATTGCTCTTAATAAAATAAATATTCGCCTTGTTTACAAAAGAAACTAAAACTTTAAAATTCAGTACTTATTCACAGGATATTAATGAAAATAATAAAAATCGTTGTTACTGATCTAATTAAAGAAATTCGAGTAAAGGAACTAATATGAAAATGAGATTTTGCCTAGTTTTAGCAAAATGTGTATAAAAGTCGTAAACACGTTCTAAAGCAACATTATTAGTGACGTGCCACTTTTGAATAGTCCTCGCAGTCACAGGACATTGAATTCAGTGTTTTAAGACATGAACAAGAACACTTTAGAATCATAACAGCCATCGTTAACATAATGCTAAATTAAAATTTGTAGTGTTATCTTGTGATTGTGTTAAAGTGATATTATACTATGTCATATTATCTCATCGCCTCACTAATTTTTCAATGTAGTTACCTTTTTTAGTTTCAACAACTGCGGGTAACATCTTTGCTGCTCCTCTCAATAATTAAATCGTGATCGGATTATCTTGGCACGCGATAAAGAAACGTAACACAAACAATGAGGCTACGGACAATATTCACAAAAATAACGCCACCCAAATATTAAAATGACAATGGGGCTTTGCACGCAAAGCTTGACGTAGAATGCGCCACCACCGTCCAAGCCCAAATCCATGACCTGCTGGATGGGTAAATCAGCGCGGACAAGGTCTACTTGACCCATCCAGCAGGCTGTGATGGCAGCATTTTGCCAAAGACATTGGAATAGAAGTAGCGCCACCATAGTTCGAGCTCAAGTCCAGAGCCTCCTGGATGGGTAAATCAGCCCTTTTTTCATGGCTAAGTTCAAGGTCTGTCGATCTGCGCGCGCTAGTGATAGACAGACCTTGGGCTAAGTTATGCGGAGATCAAGTAGACCTTGTCTGAGGGCTGGCACTACGCTGGCGCTGCGAGTGGGAGAATGTGGCAGTGCAAAGCCCCATTGGGGGAGCTTCATTTAATTTGTATTGTAACTTGTTGAATGACAAAAAATATATATTGACCTGTCTCGGCCCGGGGTAGAATAGGCCTTGAGTGACTCTGCTAGTCGTAAGAGGCGATAAAAGGAGACCCTGCTTCTTCCTCCCCCCCCCCCCCCCCCCACTGTCCCACTGCAGATTTCGCCTCCCACTTGGGCCTGTCCACCCTTGTTGGACTCCAATATGACGACTATGACGACCCACGCGACGTGCAATGGATCTGATTCGGATTTGGCTTTATTCTTTATCATCTTCTCATCTTCATTATCACCCGCTCATCGTCTCGATTAGCCATTGTTGCACAAATATGAGACGCTAAGCCCCATTAATCAATCATCATCATCACAAAAAATATATTTTGCTTCTGACATGTGTTATGAACACTGTCTTTACATGTGGTATTTCTCCTGTAACTCTTAGATCGTAAATATATTTTCGAACGTTTTCTTTCCGTGTGCTTGTCACTTATGCTTAAAATGTAGAAATGTTTGATACTAGGGGAAATTTACTTTCTTATATTTGTAAAATATGTAAACATAAGATACACTTTTGAAAACGGCAAAAATCTCCTGCTGTGCAACTGATGGTAAAAATATGGAACCGGAAGAACTAGATTGCAAACCAATTTCGTCAGCCGCTAAGGACATATACATCTCCCCATCTCCCCACCTCCACCACACTCTCCAACATGTGTTCAATCTTCTATACAACATCGTTTCTATAAAGCTGTTATTTTTGTCTACGCTTCGCAAGATCCTTGGTTTGATTCTTTTGAAGGTATAACTTCTGGAATCCTCTTTATATTCATTCCATATACGTCTCTACCTCCTCATTCATACGATACACAATGCAGTAGAGATGTGTTGCTACCAGAATCTTATCTCTTCGTCGTATATACTTATTCCATACCTCCTCAATTTCGTTTCTCCCAGGTGTATATTTGTAGCTGTCCCCCCCCCCCCCCCTCCACCACTCCATCATACAACGCCATCCATTTATCTCCACTCTTCCGCATCGCTTTGGATCTGGTCTTGCCACCTGCCCCCATAATGAAAACAATTAATCATATCAATTTATAACTTCAGATATATCATAGGTTTGTTACGCTGACTTCTCCACTGATATACGCTATATGGCGATAACCGGCAAGTCCTAACGCAACCGGTCTCATACCGAACTCAGATCCTTCTATAAATAAATATGCCCTAATATTAGCAACAAACACGAGAAAATTAACGTTTATACTTGTGGATGTTCCAAATTACAACTACAACTTCATTACAAATTGCTCGTAATTGCTCAATATAAAAAAATGTGCATGGCTTAGATTTTTCATTGTCATATAGTTACTATTTCACAATAGAAATGTAATTTTTACCTCAAATACTTATCAGATCCCGTTAAAATTTGTATTATGTTTTGGATTAATATTCTAAGTAACTATGTGGCGACGAAGTTACTTCTTGTCCGATTTTTTTCACAAAACTAGTGACTTGTGGATGTTCAACTTACAACTTGATCGAACTCTCTGTTCAACCGCTATCGCGAGACATAAAAAAATGAAATAAAACGAGTGCCATAAAGTAGAATGGAAGCGCTTGCTTAATTACAACGACATATGAGCTTTGTAGCTGCAGAGTATCACAAGAGAGGTTACTGTTCCCATCCTTGGTATATAGGCCTAATTACGACTTTGAATGTATTTATGGTTGGAGTGTTAAGTATAATCGGAAGACCATTTTCTTCATAATTGCAAGGGAGTCTCCACATCTTTTGTTCCATTTGTAGTTGGATGGAGTCTGTAAAATATGTCTTTTCTCTATAATTTGTCGTTGAAAATCAGTAATGTTGCGCAATTAAGTTTTAACTCGTCACACTCAACGAAGTGAAGACTCGCGACTTGAGAAGGTTTAGAATTACAGGGCTTGAACCAAAGACCTTAGTCGTAGCCTACGGTGCAGACAGAAAACTGAGAACTTATGAAACCAGCGCATTGTGGATGGATATGAATCAGCACTCAAGGATTGCCACCATTTCATGCCTCTTGTAAGTAGGACTGAGATTAGATCCTCAGAGCTAGGATCGGCATAAAAAATGTATCGGATCGCCAATAAAAACGGGCAGTTTCCTATAATATGTCACTGGTATTTGCAAGAACTTCTAGTCGTGAAATGTTAAAAAGACTACCAACTTCGATTTAAAAAGCCAGTATTCATAGATTGTAAACTTTATAGGCCTACACAATAAATCAATTTTGATTATTATATTTATAACTTTGGTCTTGCTTGTCTTGATTACAATTTCGTACATTATATAATGAAACTCAATCGTGTATATATAATTAATTCTTCATACTCTTGTAAAGAAAACCAGTTAAACTAACATTATACCTGCTCAGCGCACACAATGAAACAAATTACATGAGTTTGGTTCCCTAATAGAATTCAAGAGCAACTACGAGTATTTGTTCAGGTGACAGCAGTTACGGCAGTGCAGCGCGTAACTTTAATCACGTAACTCATTATAAGTTTGAATGCTATGAATGTTCTCGACGTTTCGATACAATCACGTAACGTGTTAACAATACTCAATACACTTAAGTAAGTTCTTGAATATTGCATGATTCGACGACGCAATCACTTTAAAATACGCCAGAGTTATTCCTTATGGAACCATTCTCGCATACCGGTGAAGGACAGGAGGCCTCCGTTTTAGTGATACCGTCCAAGTTTTGAAGCTACTCAAGGCACGTAGCGTTCCCCTGTCGGAAACTCCATAGGGACCAAGAGATTTATGTCCCTTTCCGAAAGAGACAATACTAAACGTTCATCCATTATAAGGTGAACGTGTAAGCAGTTAACGATGATATACCTGTCCCGAAAAACCTTATCAATGCATCCGTTATGGAGTAGGACTCATGACCAACCAGCGATCAGTGTTTGAAATCTGGTCTCACTGGTTTGCCAGTCATTCCACTCGTCTATACAAACAGCATCGATAAAGTTGTTTAGAAGCAATCAAGACAAGTTTTTTTTTAGAAGGTTTGTAAAGATGTATAATTCTATGAAGAAAACAATGCATAATATGCAATGCATGCATTCCAATGTTGTTTAAACCGGTTCCACCAAAGTCATCCGTAGTTAGCTTATCGATGACTCACTCAAGTATTAACCAACCAGCGACGGACATTTGAAATGGGGCTCGCTGATTGGTCAGAACTGACACGTCTATGACGAAAGCATCATGTACGGTTGTTTCGTGGTGGTGACGACTTTACAACAGCTAATTACCCCTTGCACAAGTTACAACACACTCAACATGAAGGCTCATTGCTGATGTCGACTACGATGGTAAATTACGATTAAACTATAAATAGGTCACTAGCTAGTAAAATAAACAAATGTTGCATTTATTGCATCGAATTATCACGTGAGAACGTTTTTCTATATTTAAAAGAGTTCGTGATCCACAAGCTTTGCTAGACAGAAATGCATAGCATATCGCTACGTTGTGAGTATACAAATCAATATACCCACTGACATTGTCCTGCAATTTATCAGTGTCAGCACGGGAGTATTAATATTATATACACCCTCCATAAACCAATAACAACAAAGCTTGTAGTCTTCGTCAAATGAATGTAAAGCACGCGCACTAACCAACAAATATTTCTCTTTAACTCTTCACCGCAATGCTGTTGTTTTCTGAACGTATTATAGGTGGAAACACGAAAAGTTTTCGACGTTCATTTTACTATGCGTTTCATGTTGTAGACTTTGATTGACTGAATAACTTTGCTTATACATGAATTCGTGCTTATTTAAGTGTATTAAATTATTAAAGTTGTTTGTGATATAGCACGCACGGGCGTTTTTCTTTAGAGTGGTAACGGATCGCAGTGAGAGCCCAAGCAGGTGAACTTGTGTGTGTTATTGGTCCTGTAGGCCTACTGTCAGCGAGGGGTACAAGAATGGGCACAAGATAAACTGTAGTTGTTGATGTTGTTGTTGCTGTTTAGAGGTTATTGGTACCTCCGTAAGATGAAATCATTATTATACATAATAATAACAGGTTTTCCTATGAGGACTAAAATGGGGTTGAGCACAACGTATCTATATACGCAGCTCACGCTAACTAATTTCTCGTCCATAGAAGGTAATAGTTGTCACTAAACAAATTAGTTTCAGCCGTGTGCATCAGAATGATTCTATAAACACGCAGCACGCTTCATTGATATCCGGAACCTCACCCGCACATTTGTCGCACAATTACCCTCAATTACGCCGATGAAATTACTGATTCACCGACATTTTGTCCAACACTTTCAAATGTGATTCCCCGGTGCGTTTATGCTCGCAGTTGTGCAAAGCCATCCCTTACACTAAAACTTCCAAAGTCTCGAAATGCAATTAATATTCCGCCACGTATTCCGTGGCATCGTGCCTGCCTGGTCTTCTATATTTATAAATGCATTAGTGTACCCTGAAACCTAATTCCTCGGTACCCCTTCGTGACTATTCTATGCTGACATGAATGTTCTACCCGGCAATGATTACTAATTCCCGCTTTTGAATGCGCTAAATCAATTACAAACGTTTGACATAGCAGGACCGAGGTTTTCTCTTTTCGTCATGACAATTTAATTACGTTCACTACCAGATATGTATTGATTTCGTTTTGTTCGTTCGACATGAAGTTATCTTTGTGTCATGTTTACATGACGCAAAAAAAAATCGTCTAGTCGGTTCGTTTATAAAACAAACGTACAACACTAGCAGACATTATATAGATAGACCAACTATCGCCTGCTGCCATGACACACTTCATTATTCTTTATTTTCTTCTCACACTTTTCTTTCGTATGTCTATCAAACGTCAATCCTGTTTCCGGACTACCGTTCGTACGTTTGACATGTGAGATAATAGCCAGTTATTGGCTGTGAGGGAAGCAAGGTTGAAACAAGACGAGGATATTTACGTAAAGGTCTAGCACTGAGTCACGTTAGATCAGACTTGACTTGAGGACATTTCACTGTCTTAACACATTAGAGTATTATGACGGCCCGCTAAATATTTAGTCCAGGACTAACTAACTTGTTTCATCCGTGTCAACCACCAATCAGGAGGATAGTTGTCACTGATAACACAAGTTAGTCTCGGATTAAATATTTAGCGGCCCATCATATTACCAGAAGTTGTGTAGCCATTTGAAAGCAATCATGTGGTATTTGACATCAAACTATGCTATGTTTCATTTGAAGATACCACAGACTAAAAACTGTTTTCTTACAATAGTATGTTTACATTACTAAACATAGTACTGGTAGTATTTAAATTATGATGTTGGTGTTGGGAACGTAAATTTAGCGAGCAAATTATTATTGTAATAACAGTATGTAAATTCGTACAACTTGTGGGGATGGGATAATATTATTATAACCATCAGTTTCTATACGGAAAACTCATTAACAAACACATAGTGAAAGTAAATAGGACGATAGGAAGATAATTTAATCATTTTTGAACCTCCATGGGGACAACAAAGTAATGTGCCCCATCAGACTACACAGACGCGCATATGAACAGAGAAATTTATTCATATCTTGACCTATATAATTGCTTAAAACGTAACTGTGTTACTGATACGTATACATAATTAGTTACATAAGTAAGGAATATCTTCAATTTACAATGTATAATACAAATAAAAAACATATTGTTCTGAGACAATTTAGCTTTCGGTCTCGTAATGTACCGACGCTGACAATATTTTGTCTGTTATTCGTCCCCGTGGTTGTGGTGTACCTACATTGTTCTTTTACTCACGAATTAATAACAGTCAATAATGATAACTAATATTTGTTCAGATTACATGATACTTTAAAGATTACAAAGTAGGATATAACGATTTTATAAGTACAAAATTATGTGTGTAGCTTGTTTTAGTTTTCGATTTCGCGCATATTTGAACAGTCGGCTTATTGAATTGTTTACCAGCCCATGCACACACATCAGCGATATCGAATAATATGAGAAATGTGAGAGTCGTATTTACAATAGCTAAATAAACACGTAGAAATGAATTTAGAACCGAAATGAAAATATGATGGAGGCCACCTTTTTTATCTTTTTATTAAAACCGGTTATACAAAACGTGTATTCAAATAAATTCAAAATTGATTTCGGTCTCGCATGAACACATCCTTTTGAAAAATATCTCAACGAGGAAAAGTCCCAAACGTTATTAAATAACGTTCTATAGATATTAGTTTCATGTTCGTAGTTCGTTACCTCTTCTTTTATTCGGATTTTATTAGGAATTATGACTGAATTCGGTCTTTCGGTACAGTCTAGCTTTTTAGCGAGACCTGGCCCAGCGGTACCGTAATTGTTGCAAAGTGTGAACATGGGCTACTGACTGCATCTCAAACCCGTACTCAGTCCCTCATATTAAGTGTTCGACACTGTCAAATTAATTGAAAAGCGTGAGAATTTTAAATTTTTAGTTCGTAGCTTTAATAATATATTCAGTGTCAAATTTTTTTAATGATACGGAGTAGCTATTATCAAGCTCTACGGGTATTTCAAAAAATTATTACCTAATGTATTACGTTTGGATCAAATTATACAAATTGGGGCATTGAAATTGTCTAACTTTTTTTGCAAACACAATTTCAATTTGGTATTAATGTTTTGAATATATTTATAGATCTTGATACAATATTACTCCATCCCGCATTGTTCTAAAGGTTTAATATCAAATGTAATTTAAAGCTAGAAACAAAACCCTTACATTCTCAAGCTTACACACAGCACGTATATGCTCGAATATAAAACATGTGACTTCATGAACAAGTGCGCCCCAATGTCTCACCTTGGAGTAACCCACATAAGACGGACTTCTTCCAACTTTCCGGAGAGTATGGAAAGTTAGGTTGACAACCCTGAGCGCTTATTTACGCCTCGAAAACAGAAGAGAGCAGAAGAGAGGGACGGTGGAAAATTAATGGTCCAATCCACTAAAAGCGTTAATGCGCCATCAATAACTCTTCTGACACCCACCGAGTAATTAATAAGAAATCGACATCTCGGCTATAACAGCCTTACACATTCAGGCTGGGGATATATCAATGATGCACTTACAATAATTATTTTATTAGGAAAACGCAGGCGTTGGTTTTGCCCTGTATGTTATCAGTTACGGTGAAGAAACTTTTTCACTTGATTAAAATGTTTGCTCGTATTTCTTTTCTCTAAGGCGATGGTGTAGAAAATCCTTTGAAAACATTACCCTTGTATTTTTCTACGACGACCTAGAAAATATAAAGAACTCTTATGAAAGTTTTATCATTTTAACTTTTATATTAGTTAAAAAGAATGACTTAAACTTTGAAAAATAAAAGTATGTTTACAATTTTACATAAACGAAGCGGAAGGCGGTATTTTGGCCACGGTTGATTACGTGCAATAAATAACATGGCTACTTGAGGCAAACAAAATGATGCTAGAATATCAACGCTATGTTTTAGTTTTCATTATTCATCTTATTCTTATATCTTACTTTGTCAATTTTATGAAATCGATGAATCGATTCATTGTTTCAGTTTGTCTTTAAAACATGGTTCTATAAAATTTAAGCGACTAATGACCAAATATCATAATATATTATCTGAGAGCATAGTGCACTGTGGTTTTAAATATTGCATGCTAAATGTTTCTAACATTATAATAGGTGTGGTTATATGTAAATAAACTTTTGTTAGTACTTCTGGATTGAATAATCAAAATACGAGTAACAATTGACCCTTCTGATTATAATATGAAATATATTTATCAGTCTAGGTCTACTAACAAAACCAAAGTGCACTATTTCGATGTTTGTTTTTCAATTTCAAACAGCATTCTTGAGATTTATTTAAAGAAATAATTCCGTAATTCTGAAAGAATATCCCTGCTTCATTGGAAGATTGTCCAGGAAACAAAACTATCGACCCTCTATTATTATTGTTTAAAAATAGTTCTGAACACATGCCTAATCCAGCCGAAAGTTGTCACTTCAAAAGCGTATTCAAAAAGTTTATGAAGATCCCTAAGATCCCTATCTCCGACAACTGTGTCGTGTTGTATCTAATGCGTTCATGTTACAACCCTTCCTAACTTTGTCTCGGGTTGCACGGCCGGGACACGGGGAAGTTTGACAAGTAAACAGCAAAAGGTAAAGAGAAAAAGATAGTCTTTATTAAATGGGGTGTATAGATAGAATATAGCTTATGAGGCTTCCGCGTTTTACTTTTCACCCTTTGATTTCTCAGTGTGACCAGGTTGTATCTAAGTATCAAATTATATGAAACTAAATTGTTAGGAAAATGATTATATTAATATGTTATAAATTATTACTGAACACACAAACACACACACAATTATCATTGTTGCGAGTTGTGATGCCTTTTAGTGCTGCATTGATGGTAACAGTTGAGATAAGGGGGAGGGGGGGTTAGAATAGTCATGGGTGTGATGAAAAAATATAAAGTTGAACCAGACTTCAGATAAAGAGTGAGTGAACGGTCTTGTGTCTATTGTTCCCTCCAGAGCATGTTGTGCAGAAGCCGCTCAAACAATGCGTAGACAAGTGTTGAGGACAGCAACAATAGATCCCGACTCCATTCATTCACTGTGTTTCTCAACTCTGTACAGAGTTTAGAACGGCCTTCTTGACAATATCTTGCACAGGCCACAAAAACTGCCAAGCGATAGCGCTGCTCTCTACCGTTGTCTGCGCCATTTTGCTTCAACAAAAGCATATATTCAATAATTTTTTGTGTAACTAACTGTGCACTAGTTCATTACTTTGTCACCAGAATGCTTACGCTATCCTTTTATTTATTCACATTACTTATTTTAACTTACGTCTACATTTACATTTGCATTTACATTTACATTTACATTTACATTTACATTTACATTTACATTTACATTTACATTTACATTTACATTTACATTTACATTTACATTTACATTTACATTTACATTTACTTTTACATTTACATTTACATTTACATTTACATTTACATTTACATTTACATTTACATTTACATTTACATTTACATTTACATTTACATTTACATTTACATTTACATTTACATTTACATTTACATTTACATTTACATTTACATTTACATTTACATTTACATTTACATTTACATTTATATATACATATTTTAAAATAAAGACTTAATATACAAAATACATAAATACAATCTTATACAGATATCTGGCCTAAACATAATATAATATTGGTTAGGTGTGTATTTGTAGTCAGGAATAAGTATCACTTCATCAAAAGGGCTGCTATATGGGTCAGTAATTATACCACCATTTCAAACTTGTAATGCTGCAAACGTAAACGGTTTGTAAAAAAGGGACATATAACTACGAAAACCAAACAAACTCGAACACGCGCGATGTTACACCAACTGACCATCGTGCGTGTCTTCGTGTCTTCGTGTCTTTGTGTAACCAACCGGTGGTATAGATTGCGTTCGAGTGAGCTTAGGTGTTATTACGTTTTCCTGGAAGAGACGAGGGTTTGTTATCTGCCCATTCGATAAAATAAAAATTGATTTTGGCCTAAGCAATTATGCCTTGATATGCATTTCTATAAAAATAACTACATCACATATTACGACTACTTACTAAATAATAATATTGTAAATATTCACTTCTGAACAATCTTGTACATAAAGCCAACGGTTTAGCCGCGGTCGCTTAGTCGTTTCCCATAAGAACACCGAAGTTAAGCAACCTTGGGCTAGGCCAGGAGGTGGATGGGTGACCACTCTCCTATAAAACACTAGTAACCGTTGATTAGAGAAGATTTTAAAGGTTTGAAAGATTGTGTAACAGCTTCGTTCTTCTCGTCAACTGCTCGGCAGTCCAAGTTAGTGGAGGAACCTATATGACTGGTCAAAGTTACACCGTTCTTTCGGATGGGACGTAAAGCCGATGGTCCCCTTGGTACTTTTCGACAGAAGTAGGCTACGTGCCGGTACCAGGCTTCCCCTCCTCCCTTCCTCATTATCAATCATCACTCATCAGGCTAAAGAGGGCATTGTGAAATCTTGTACAAAGAGCTGTCTTCTCTTCCTGTGACAGTACACCTCTGATCTGCGGTGTTGCCAAGACTATCATGTAACGAGTTGTCAGGCACAACAGCGAAACATAGTTCCTCGTGTGTACATAGATAGCGCTGGCGCCAAGCAGCCCTTGCACGCCACAGCCCTTTTCCTCTCGCATGGCAGGACGAGCGGATGTATCTTTAGAAGGCCCTCGGTGAGCTCTTTGTTCGGGAAAAAAGTAATCATCGCTCTCTTTTTGTGTACATAGAAACTCAACGAGTATTCAGAATCCTCATCACACTCTCATACAACCGTAATTGTGTACCCAGTGTGCACTTGTCGCAAACTTTGGCGAGAACCCAAAGCAAGATTGAATAACGAGCAAGCCTCAACTGTTTGTAGACAAAGTTGAGAACAATAAGTGGATGATAGCGATGATATTGAATTAAAGTGAATGACGGACGGATGTGAAGATGATGCAGTTGAGAGGGAATTTTTATAAACATGAGAATTACCGTATCAATTCTAACAAGTGTGTCCTTCGTCCAGTTTACAGTATAATGATGTATCCAGTGAGTGGTTGATCCGATTACTGAAGCAGACTCGTATGTAAAGTCTGGTGCGCCAAATTACTATATCATTCTGGTCTTATTAAAGCATTGTAGTCGATGTCTGCATTTTTCTTAGTTTTAGCACAGGAATGTCAAGTTGGCTTTTAGCACCGTTAAAGTTAAAAGTGTAGTTTGCCGAAAAAGATATACACAACACAATAATGACATTTTGGAAAAAGCTGCATTTTTCGCGTATACTCTCTGGATACTCTGTCATCGCCATGATACTCCGTGGATACGCGTACCACTGTTTAAAAACCACTCCTTGGTGTCCATGAGTGCATACAAGAATAACTGGTAGTTCGTGTCAAAGATTTGCTGGGGAAATGTTCATATTCTTGAGATTTACCTGAGTTTCAATGAGACCTTTCTGGAGACCTTTGAATATTCATATTGTGCTATTTTCCACCAGGGGTCTGGATACCTTTGTATTATCATGCTGTGCTATTGAACACTAGGCGGTTCGCATTCTTGAATTTCAGTGGGGATTTGGGAATTTATTGCATTCATTTTTCGTACAATTTGGAATTTGTATCAGTAAAACAAAAATTGTATGTGCTTTGATTGAGTGAACAGTAGAGATTGCCCTTTCTTTATATAGTTATAATCATGTTATTCATAGAGCAATGCGTTTCTCCAACGTTGTCACGATTAAGAAAAGACTTAAAGCACCCTTGCAGGTAAGCTGGACATCAGAATGATTGACATTTAGTTAGTCAATGTTAGCTAATTAAGTCGATAATGTTATGTTAAGAGTGAGGGTCCTAAAGTCATTTCGTAAACCATTGACAGGCTTTAAGATGTGGAAGGTTTGGAAAATGTCTAAACAATGACTAATGTATTCCAAAGGCGTCGTTTCATTCTGTAAAAGAGTCCGCTACTTTGGAAACCATCCAAGTTTGAGCGACGTTTCTTGCCTGTTGTATGCCTACGTCCTTCTTTAGGCGCCTTCCTATAAGGCTACATTTTACTAACACCAACACTTGAAAGTGGTAACAATGTAACCACTGCGTTCGGAAGTGATTACATAAAAAACTAGTAAACACATATTGCCAGTTAAATTACCAAACTTGGTAAAATAGACATTTTATTTCAAACAACAAAATATGCCTTCCTAACTAATCCAAATAAATGACATAATAGACCTACCTAGTTAGTTTGTAGTTACCTGAAGAGGGGCGTGCATTATTATTATCAAATGCAACTATACGTATGTTTACTATTATTTAAGTACCCAATTAAAGTAACAATTGAAGAAAATGTAATTTTGCTTTACGTGTTGATTACAGAATGTTATACCTTGGAAGAATTCGGAAATGTTTGTCTATCTATAATGGATACATAAATGAAAGTAACACAATCGGTTAGCATTACATGCATTGTACATTTGAAGTTAAACGTGCTCCAAATGTAGAATATTACATAAATAAAAGTAACAAATGAATAGTGTTACACTATAGTGCGTGTTTGGTATACTTGAATCACGAGCACTTCCAGTGAAAACAGTTCTAGTTTATAAGTAAATAATATTTTCATTTACTTTGCAATCTAATGTAACATCTGTTTAATTATGACAGTAATTATGGTTATAGTATGATTTACATTGCATAATTATTATAGGAAAAGTATATAATTCATTTGAGAATGTTTTTTTCGTCTGAAAGATTATATAGGCACCGAGATTGGCCACTGATGGCGCTAGTGAAAACGAATGAAGCGCTCCAAGTGGCAAAGTCGCGCAACAACCTGCTGAAGCAGCGTCGTTCTTCCTACGTCAATAAAGGGAAATTGTGACAATTGTTTAATTAAATACGGGTTTTAAAATTTTCGTGCAGATTATGAATCCCATCAGTAAATCTTTAAAAGGCAAGCCACCATTTTAATCAGGACACGTTTTAGACGTAAAAACAACAAATAACACACAACAAACACAAACAAAACAAGACAATAAAAGCCAAAACAAAAGCACAAAACAATACAAAATAAATACACATCAACAATAAAAAACAAAACAAACACCAAACAAAAACAAGATATATCACAATAATATCCAGCACTATTTTCAACTGCGGAATGAAATCTTCAGCAGTTTGTTGCTAAATTTGGCCACATATAGCGCTGTATGTACTAACACACGGTGCCTATACACTCTTACGCCATGTTTTAGTCAAATAAATATGTTTTCTCTCTGTTTTGTCTATACGTGAATGATTCCCCCAGAGCAGGACCAACTGACAGACTACACGTGTTGTAAATACCACCTTGTCAGTTAAGAAGAAAGTTTGTCTAAATATTTACTGTTCAACGAATTTTAACATGATCTAGGATTCTAGGATACGTAAAAAATAGAACAAAATCAAAATTAGTATCAATATTTACGAAAACTCCTCCACTTATTTCAAACAAACTATAATGTTGTAATGTAGATTATCAATGATAAAGATAAATGCTATGTATTAGATAACGTTTTACATTTTCACGGTAACGTGTAACGAAAATATTACTCGACTGACTCAGTAATCAACTATAGTATTTTATTTTATAAACATTTTCAATTATTATTTACTTATTCATTTTATTTTCATTTTATTTGTCTGTACATAACAAAAATTATACTTTAGCAGCTAGAACTATTGTCTAATTTTAAATTTTTCTATAACTCACAAATTGAGCCCCCATCGTATAAAACAATATTTCATGTTCATGATGTAATTGATGATCTAATGTCGATTCGCCATCATCTGTCATCTGCTAAAATCAAATGTCTGTAGACTGTAGACCTTAACTGTCAAGTTGTTTTCTGTCGGTGTCTTTTATGTATACACACATCAAAACATCCTATAATTTTTTACGATACCATTTAATGTCCACCCTAATTTACTAAAACCAACACGTTTAGTCAACAAAGTCAAAGTTTGGACGGCTCGAATCATCACGAAGACTAATAGTAAGTAGTAACTGCTCGTGGTGTGGAGCGGCGCGTCTCCAAACGATCGCGCAAGGGGCGTTGGAACAGGTTGGAACATGTCCAAACACCTAAACTAAACCATATCTTAGGTGGCGCCGAGGCGTGTGATCACGATACACCTCGTGCACACTCGTGGTGGCGGCTCAGCGAATTTGTCACGGAAGCTATTTTAAATCTTGTAGATTGTGTTCTGTGTCGGTTTGTCAGTAACATTTATATGCTACGCGAGTAGTAGAGTTGTCAAGAAGATTCCTATATGTAAACGCGTGAAATTCAATAAAGCGTGTCTGTTAATTGATCTAAAAGAAATAGCTTCATGTAACCTGTTTGGAATAGTTACCTTTAGCCTGAAACTTCCTTGGCTTTGAGAAACGAAAAGCAACCTACTATATTTACATCCTACATATTTTACTTGGAACCAGAAGCGCTAAAACAACCATAATACCACGTTGTTTGGAACAGAACATAGATCGATTGGTAATATACGTGCTAGAGGTCTTACCACAGCAATACTGTATTTGCTGACTGTTATGTCTTATCTAAAATAACTACACAATATTTCAGGATGAATATGGATATTTATTTGAACACTTTAATAACACGTAAAGAACCTACCATGTTTGAAATTGGACACCCAACTCCCGCGTCGAGTCATGGCTATCTGGATGTTTAAACAGTATTACCAACTTAAGAACTAAACTAAACTACTTATGAAAGCTAGGCTACAACAACCACAACATCAACAGCTGTGTTAGTAAGGTTATGTAGGGTATATGTGACACTGACGTCATACAAAGATGATTGAGGCATTAGCCAACAAAATGTCAGTAATTGAAAAAGCTCCCCACGACTCAATCATCTATTACGTCGGCACAAGGTCACAAGGTTCCTGTAATCCCTGTGTGTGCCTCATGATAAATAGATGCACCGATATATTCAACCACTGGGGGAGGGGACGGTGAAATGGACAAACTAGAATTTCGTGTGTGTGTTCCGTGACAATGCATACATTTACCGATTTCGTGGTATAACAATCCGTGCGTTTGTACAGCTTTAGGCACCAGTTTGCGCTCTGAAAGTGTATTGACACATCAAAACAAACCAATCTGATGTTTATTGTAAAACAATAATGACATTATTATCTAAAACTGAAAAAAGCTTGAAATCAATAATGATAGTAGACACAAAGAAATGTATAACGCTCTCATTTGTGTTAGTGTTTCTAATATGTTATCGGAGTGATGTGAGAGTTCGATGTTCATAGACGTATAAACACCCACAACACGCGACACTCTTAATATTGGGGTCGCAGGTTCGATTAACGTCACCGGCAATCCTGGCAGAAAGTTGTTCCAATATTTTCCTCTGTCATCAAACCGCCGTAAAACGCCAACACATTAAACCCACATTGCACGCTATTCCGAAATAAAATAAATATATTGTGGTGGTAGCACGTGTTATTTATACTGCCTATTGATTCCTCTATTGACGTATGAAGTAGACCGCCACCTTTTGGCCCCGTGCACTGGTGAAGCAAACAATTACAAGGTGCGCGTGGCACGCGGGGGAGTTGAAACAAACAAATTGAGATTTCGTAGCTAGACTCGTTCGCATGCATCACGTTCGTTCAATCAATTACCCTGGTAGGTGGGCGGTGAAAAGGCACAGCAGTCGTCCGCCATTACCGTGGCTATGAGCCCAGCGCACGCAGAGGGACCATATAGGTCTACTACTCGCTTCGGAGGGCGCCAAAATGTACTCCTGCTGAATTGCAAGCCCAGCGCACGCAGAGGGACCATATAGGTCTACTACTCGCTTCGGAGGGCGCCAAAATGTACTCCTGCTGAATTGCAAGCCCAGCGCACGCAGAGGGACCATATAGGTCTACTACTCGCTTCGGAGGGCGCCAAAATGTACTCCTGCTGAATTGCAAGCCCAGCGCACGCAGAGGGACCATATAGGTCTACTACTCGCTTCGGAGGGCGCCAAAATGTACTCCTGCTGAATTGCAAGCCCAGCGCACGCAGAGGGACCATATAGGTCTACTACTCGCTTCGGAGGGCGCCAAAATGTACTCCTGCTGAATTGCAAGCCCAGCGCACGCAGAGGGACCATATAGGTCTACTACTCGCTTCGGAGGGCGCCAAAATGTACTCCTGCTGAATTGCAAGCCCAGCGCACGCAGAGGAACCATATAGGTCTACTACTCGCTTCGGAGGGCGCCAAAATGTACTCCTGCTGAATTGCAAGCCCAGCGCACGCAGAGGGACCATATAGGTCTACTACTCGCTTCGGAAGGCGCCAAAATGTACTCCTGCTGAATTGCAAGGAATCTTTGACCCCAGACTTCACCTTGCTTACCCCTACATAGTACTTACCCCCACTACTCACTTTGCCGGCCTGAAGATAACTCTGGTCGCTGGAGTCCCGTGAAAGTGGGTTTATTTTGTTTCCAAATTTCGTGTTAAAATCGACGAAAGTGGTGTTATTATTTTTAGCTGTGTGGGTGATTCAATGTGTGTACGTATAGTTTGCCTCATTGGCAGTGAAGACGAGGACGAATCAGTGATAAACGTTTCGAGAGTTCGCAGAGAATCAAAATATCCCTGTTGTGAACTTATCACACAGAGGCTTTGTTGTTTCGTGAATAGTGGTTATAAGTAGTTGTTATAATGTTTACCTAACCTAGGTCTGAAATAAACCTTATTGCTGGCCTAATTATAATAATAATAATAATAATAATTATTATTATTTATTTATTTATTTATTTATTTAACTTGTTTTTCATGTATCATGTATCTTCAGCATAAGCAATTGTTAAATAAAGCAAAGTCCTACAATCTTGACTATTGACTACTACTGACTCTTGACTATGACAAACACTATTACGTCTTATTCTGTATTCATATAAATATTTTTTCAATTATCTGTAATCGTCACATTTACAATTTTGTAGACAATTTGGTTTTAAATTAACTAAGTTAATTTTGGGCGAAACTTCTCAGATACCTTTTTTCCTCACTGTAAACCACGTTATTCTGTTGCAAAAATTAGAGTCCATGGGAGTGAGGGGTATAGCCCTAGAGTGGTTCGAGAGCTACTTGAAGGACAGAAAACAATATGTTAACATAAACAATACAAGGAGCTCAACATGTAATATTAACTGTGGTGTTCCACAAGGGACCGTACTAGGACCTTTACTGTTCAATATCTTTATCAATGATCTGAGTAAATGTCCTCTTAAAGGAATCCTCAAACTATATGCTGATGACACAAACCTATTTTACTATGGCACACTAAATGAAATATATAGTAACATACAACACGACCTTAATATCATCAGTAATTGGATGGGAATCAACAAACTTTCTATTAATACCTCAAAAACAAATTATATGATCCTACACAGTAAATTTGATTCAATCAATGACAACAACCAGATCCTAAAATATAATGAAATGCCAATTACCAAGGTGGAAGTTAGTAAATACCTAGGTTTACTTATCGATGAACACTTAGATTGGAAACCGCATGTGAACCTGGTTCGCAAAAAAATCGCACCAGTTGTAGGAATACTAAGACGACTTGCACCCACATTACCACCCAATGTAGTATACTCGATCTACTCATCTCTTATTCAGTGCCACCTATCATACATGCTTGGTATATGGGGCACGGTCCCTAAATATATTCTACACAACATCCAAACTTTACAAAACAAAGCCATACGAATTATCTTTAAATACCCCAGACTTTATGGCACCAAAAAGATGTACAAAGAATTAGAAATCCTTCCCCTTAACCAAATGGTCATCTACGAGCGAATACTAATTATGCACCGAATATGTAGAGGTCTGCAATACAGCACAATAACATTCACCAACATTGAATCCATACATAACCACAACACAAGACAAAAACATCAAATTACACTTCCATATATAAAAACTAATTTAGGTAAGAACTCGATATACTACTCAGGAGCTCAACTTTACAATAATCTTGACCCGTGCATAAAAAATGAGAAAAGTTTTGGTAAATTTAAATGTGCAATTAAACAACTACTACTAATGCAGCTATAACAGTCACATGTATATAACATCACTAATTATTATGTAAATGGTTGCTCAATTGCTATGTTTAAACAGGCTATTAGTATTCTAAACTTGTAACAATTATTTTGTCTTGCATTGATCATTACTTATTGCTTATAACAGGTGCTGTCTGAAGCTTACTTTACAATTTAATTATGAAATAATTTTAAGTTTAATTTAGTTATTAATCATTAATTAGCATTAGTCTTGAGATATTATACTTTGTGATGTCACCCTCTTCTTCTTCTTCCAATGAATGTCCACAACCATGAAGGTTCCTAATTCATTGTATATGTACTGAATGTAATTTGTAACACGAAATAAATAAAACTTGAACTTGAACTTGAACTTGAACCTTTTTTGAAGAGGAACGGGAACTTGGATCGGTTTCATTTAAGAGTTCCTTTTTTTGGGGGGGGGGGGGGGGGGATGGGGGGGGAGGGGACTTGCCCATACTGCATACTGAGACAAACCAAGTACAACCACCACGTAACAGTCTGCGACATGGATTCTGTATCAGAGCCTAGATAACAGATTGACAGCTATTTGATTGTGGATGATGTGTACGTAGCTTAGAATGTGTGTTTAGTCCTGGATAAAGAGATCATTATATTAAAGATACGAGATAAGAACTATGCATAATGTTAAATTGTATGTTTTCTCTTATTATCGAAAACAGGAAAATAAATTAATTAGTCCATAAAATTAAAGCATATTACCCATGTAAATTATTGTCAACCAGTCGTAAGGAGGAAAAAGTTGCCAATTCAAAGCTTTGGCTCTTGTTCAAAATGTTTAATTAGATTTTAAACAAAACTATTTATAAATATATCAACTATATACATTCATTTTTCAAATACAATGGTTTCTAATATCGGAATCAAGAGCAAATTAACAAGTTTAAAACACACACTAATGCAAACGGTTCACTCAACAAAGAGTGATTACACAATCCTATGTAATAAATGTGAACTCATATACACACGGAACAGGAAGTTGTATGAATGAGGAAACAAAACGAGGAAGTTGATAAATGGATAAATTAAATTGGATGATGTTGATTTATTCGCTTTGTAAGTTGTAATTCCTCACCAGTCTAGTTATTTTGTGCACACTAATATTACAGGAGAGTGTTACTGCCAAGACTTTGTGTACTCGGGGAGGGGGAAATAAGGCAGTGACATAGTTGTGTGTCTGTATTTAGCTCACTGATGTCACAATGGCGTGAATATTCCGTACCTGTCCCATAGTTAACATCTATAGTTATCAGATGATCATTCACTAATTGTATTAAATTCGGTAGGTACTTATTTAAATGATATTCATGCCAGTCATACAAATCGATATAAACAGCAATTTATAAAGTTTTCATAATGCACTTTATAAATTTTGTAGCGCTCATATTGTTTCAGGTTTTGATACAATATTAATGAGTAATATTGATAATTGCATTGCTGTTTACATACAAATATTTTGATTTTTCAACCAAAGCTACGTGCTAAACGCAACTTGTGTGTATAAAATAAATGCAATAAACAAATCTATGTTAATTGGATACTGATTTGATTAGCTTATATGAATATTATTGATCTACTATGTTTTTTGTTTTAACTTGTGGTATTTGGAAGCGAGGATAGTCGTAGGCCTACAAGTGCTGTCATTTTTTGTAGCTCGGTTGTCCTTCGGGGGTATTTCTGCTTTCAAGGTCGTTCGATTGGTGGTTCGAGCTTGGGTT
Organism: Isoperla grammatica; assembly: GCA_945910005.1. Lineage (NCBI taxonomy): Eukaryota > Metazoa > Arthropoda > Insecta > Plecoptera > Perlodidae > Isoperla > Isoperla grammatica. The sequence goes on from OX246738.1 coordinate 29,569,138, forward strand.
GTTTAAGTTCTGTATTCAAATTAAATCGATCAATATGATACTGGCGTACATGTAAACGGCGACTATGTAACAGTCATAGCAAAAGATACACAATAAATGGTGTTGTGTCCTCCCTCCACTGAAAATCAGTTCTTTTTACTGAGTGGGTAAACAGTTAATGCAAATGTAATTTTTTTTTAATTTAGACGTGATCGAGTTACACAATAACGGCTTTTATCTTTTGTATCCATACTGATCTCTTATCTCCTTAATATGATATATGATCCTTATAGCAACAAAACTCGTAATTTGGTCGAAAATACAACAGCGAAAAATTTCAGATGGGTCGAGTAAAATGGCAGTTCGGGGAAAAGTATAGACATGCTTCACTTCTTCAGAAGTCTCGCTAAGCCAGCTTATAAATGAAACGTTGTCAGTTTGTCAACATTGCCGCCTGTAAGTTCAAGCATGGAAAGAATCTGCTGGCATGAGCCAAAATGAGATCGCTTCTATTTCCAACAAGACGCGTGTGTTGTTTCTACACAGACATACGTCTGTTTATTTTATTAAAACCACACAAATAACGTTCCTTAGGTAATACAACATTGAAAATGAGGGGAGTGTATTGTCATAGGCCTAACCAATAAGGAGTAATAACTACATCAATAACGTTTCAAATACGTAAATAACAATGATTGTTATTACTTCGGTTAGTAAAGTAATAATTAAGAGTGCTCAACACCCATAGCTCGATACGTGAGAGAATTTAAGGTGTTTAGTTCGTACCTCTACTCTCAACTCTGTACCTCTACTTTCGAAATTTTGGAATTACGAGGAACTAGATTATATCTAGGTCTACAGAAAATGTAAAAAAAGTGGAAATGATTTGATACATTTTTGAGATTGTCTAATTTTATCCAAACGTTATCAATTCTGAGACTATCTTGGTAATACCTAGCCCCGCACAATTCCAACATTTTGATGTCGTTATGAAATACTATAAAAAAAAGTCTGTCACGATTTTCGTTATATTTGTGTCGCACAGACGAACACTCCTGAGGTAGTTTATTGTCTAAACTTTGTGTTGAAGCTAAATGTAGTCTCACTCTCACTATCTCTTGATGCATAGTCTCGGACTCGGTCGCTGAGTCGAGTGTGTGGCTAAGTGCGGATGTGCCACTTTGCTCAATAATTATAATTAATTTAACAACCTTTAAGTTTGCAAGATTTGAAACGTTTTCGCTTAGTAATCAGTTTATACTAAACTACGTTCCCATAATGCTACACATTTTCAATATTGGACGTTAATTTCGATCCATTTTAATGCAAAGCTACCTTTTGACTTAATAAATAGCCACTCCTGATTTATTATTACTTAAACCGACCAATAGGTTACTGATAAGAAGTCATGGCCAATAATTATAATGTACCCGTAAACGGTTTCAATTGAGTATAGCACGCTAGTTCGATAAAACAAGCCACTCAGGGTCTAGATAATCGCTCTCGATTTGGTTACGAGACAAGAAGGCGACGGTAGCGTGTCGACTCGGCATTCGATCAATCGCTCTGATGCTCTCCGACTTGCGATATAGACAACTCCATTTGTCTCGCCCTTGGAGCAGCAACGGAGAGTCTCTCTATTATATAACCTTTGGACAAGAGAGTGGCCGATGGAAAAAACGACGCCATGTCTCGTGAGTGTCAAGCTAAAGGTTCGTCGCACTAGCTGGCAAAGTGGTGTCGTCATGGTTCATGTGCCGTATGTAACAACTACCAACATAAATTTAGTTGCATCTTGAAAGTCGCATTTCGTCAAACTATATGTCAATAATATAGTATAACTTGAAAACATGAACATCACATCTAGTTTCTATGCCATCATTCTAATATACTTTGTATTGTTTTCACTTTCCTTTTCTTTTTTTAGTTTAATTTTAACTTTTTTTAAAAATTAGATTATAAGTTTAAAGAAAAACTGTATAGTGTACTTCACCCTTACATGCCTAGTTTTTAAGATTGAATAATCATATAATAATGTCAGTTATGGGTATTTCATATAGGCTAGTGTAATTTTAAGAAGGGGTAATTGTAAGAAAAGTACATATGTACTTAAATTTGCCCATTTTTTTCTTTTCATAATACATTTTCCAAATATATTTTTCATGTACCAGTGCGGATGTATTTTGTATTTAAAATAAAATAAAAAAAATACACTATTATTATTATTATTATTATTATTATTATTATTATTATATTATTATTATTATTATTATTATTACTATTATTATTATTATAATTATTATTATGATTATTATTATTATTATTATTATTATTATTATTATTATTATTATTATTATTATTATTATTATTATTATTATTATTATTATTATTACTATTATTATTATTATTATTATTATTATTATTATTATTATTATTACTATTATTATTATTATTATTATTATTATTATTATTATTATTATTATTATTATTATTATTATTATTATTATTATTATTATTATTATGGTGAGGCTCACCCAACGAGCCGCCACTGAATGCACTATACCATTCGATAGTCGTTTCAAGTCTGCAAGGCACGGTAACAAAGGTGCCAACGTAAATGCACAGAATATCATTTCACAATTTTTGACAGCGGGTCATCCATTGCCCCGTTCTAGTAGAACCCTGAGTCACTCTACCCTGACTAAACTGACCCAAGGCCCCACCGCGTAGATTTTTGTAGCACGAAACCTAAGTTAATTCCTTTCGAACCTCCTTTGATAGAACTATTTTATTTGATAAAGTGAACACAGTGTTTGATATATGTAATCGATTTTGTTCGGCCTGATTTATTGCCGATACTTTGGTAGTAAATTGAGATTGAGATCCTGGTACGACTAGATACCTCCAGTCACAATAGATATATCGTCAATACAATACAATAGGTAAGACGGCCGGGTCCCCATCGTAGGACCTTGGGTGGCAGTGGCTTATGCGGTATCCGACCCGTTCAGATCAGAGCTCAGTGGGTTCGAACCCCGTATGGGACACGTATTTTGTATCCTTTCGTTTGTAATAAATGTGTTGAGACTGGTGTAAACACACTACAATTATCGATGTATACCATATGTATGATTTGCCGTACGAAGGATGGTTGTTTTAATATTACTATTACTAATTTCTGTCATTCAACTCTATCGGCAGGACCAATATTTTATATATATATATATATATATATATATATATATATATATATATATATATATGAATTTCCCCACATAACGTATTGTAATTCATTAGTAGTAACTCTTTATTTATGAAGTAAATGATATGTCAGGTTAATTCTTTTAAACCACTTCTTCTTGGACCTAACAACTTTAGCGTTGATAGGCCTATAAGTTTATTTTCATTATACTTCCTATACGTACCTTATATTAATAATTATAGTCCGGTACCTGCTGGAAACGCTTTTTGGTCCAACTTTGTTTTCGATATAAGTTTACAGCTCACCTACCGTAGTAAATTAAATAATACTATGTTAAAATGTATGTACTGTGCAGTGGGTCACAATCAATACATTTGATTCCCGACGTGCAAGACAATCCATAGCAGAATAACAGGTGGTGTTGTTTGTGAAGTATCCATGCCTAAATGACATGTCTTGACCGTACGCTGAAGTATGACGTCAACACAGTCACACATACCATTGATTACAGGGATTATTGATTGAGAGGATCGATACCTGGACGTTCTATACTGACGTTCATACAAGTGGACAATCTAGTTGGGATGAATATTTGAATCCCGCCTAAACCCTCCCCACAAACAAACAATGACATGTATTTAGTATAACTGTACATACGGGTTATTTATAGGCGGCGAGTATATTATGACATTATTATATTATTAGAGTTTTTCCCTGTAATTGAAAGTTCAAGGGAACCTAAACCGAAATAGGAAATGTGAGTCTATAAAGCGCACTGTGGTTTGGTAAGCCTATACAGACAATGCGAAATGTATCTTACAATATAATCAGTAGAGTTGTTATTTTGTATTGAATTTGTATGACTGATTACGGATTTAATAACTAAAATAACTACGCTGCTGATTATAATATTTGATATACTTATCATTTTGTACGTATAGAGCTTACCACACCACATTACGCTATACTATCAGATTTTCGATATTGAGTACCATTCTTGAGATAAAATTTTAAAACGGAAATTTCATACGATGAGTATTACTAAACTCTCAAATGTTCTACAGGGCTGGACTTTATCACTGGCTTGAATAATTAAACTTGAATTTGAATTAACAGTATTTGAATTACAAATAAATTACTGTACACATAGTATTAAAACAATATTATGATTATAGTATGACTATTATAATTGCTTTATAATTATAATTGTTACTATCTTAGTGCGTTGTTTTTCAATTAGTAATTATTGTAGTCCACAAATGATGCTTTAACCATTGTGTAGTGAGCGACCTTGTATTTAGTATGAAAATAAAGACATCAGTATGGGCTAGTGGCTTGGGAACAGTTTCTATTGATTAGTGGAACTAAGGGTAACATTATTCACAGTTATAATTATAATCTCACTAAAGAGTCGACTACCTCGAAGACTCAAATCGCTAGACCATTATGCTATAAGTAAACAGCCCTCGTCAGCTCCAACCAATGTTTTACCTTCCTTGAAAACACAAGGTAATTCCGGTTAAAATCATATTTTATCCGCCCGTTGTTATAAAGAACGTTGATCGCCATTTTGTGCGTTTGACTGGTGCTTACTTCTTCTTTTCTTCGGTTTCTTTATACGAAGCTTTCGCCAGTGGTGAGAAAATATTTGTCTCATAAAACAATTTGAAGCGCAGAGAGTATGACAGGAACGCCAACAAATCCAAGGTCGATAACGCAAGTAAAAGGGTAATAAATCTACTTCTATTTTTACCATCTTTTCAAGATAACGTCAGGTTCTCGGAAGGGAAGAGAAGGGAAGAGAAAGAAGACGTTAGGAGCGACAAAACATACTTTTAAGAAACGGACACTTTATCAAAGTCAGCCTCTCAGAGATGGTCCACGCAGAATCTACCTACTCGTGTGTTAGATGTGAAGACTGTTTAGGTTACCGGTAACGTCCGTTTAAGAATTCAATCTCATCAGATTTCGCTTTATTACGGAAGAGAAGACCATTGCGTTAGATTGCTTGTGGTGGGTGGGTTACAAATTAGCGACCTCCCAGTTAAAGTATCGGGTGCCGCCACTGAACCACCTCTGTTGGTGATATGCCAACATGAGGCAATAAGTGCGAGCAGTGGCGTATACAAAAGGGGGCTATAGGAGCTTTAGCTCCCTCTAAATTCTAAGCTTTAATGCTTGTCCACAAATTAAAAAGCGTTGAGATATAAAATGTATTGGCAAAGTCAGTAAACGTATTTGGCGTTTGTTTATAATGCAATAAACCCAAATACCCAATCAATTCCGAAATTAAGCCCATGGGCTAGAAACAATAAACCGGGTTAGAAACCTTTCAAACCACATACAAAATTGTTTACCTGCGGCGCTGTTCTGGGCGCCTCCCTCTCATCCCTCAACCTGGAACCAGTTCCCTGACTATATTTATATCGTGACGATCTCCCCCCCCCCCCCCCTCTCCCTTCCAAAATATATCCACTGGAGGGCGAGCAAGAGTTTTAATTACCAGCACGGGAATGTAATTTGGGTAGTTGTGAAGTTCAATTTCCTCAAGCTTCTATTCTGCCCAATCCCCCAATGGAAATGTTCTCCCCATCACAAGGTGTCCCTAAAATGTTCATTGGACATAACCTCCCTCTTACTATCAACTACCCTGTAACACAAGTCATAGTGTTGATGCAGTATTGATTTACAGACGTATACAAAAGAAAGCGTCGTGATGAAGAGGGAGAAGTAAGTTTCTAAGATGGTTGGGCAATGTCAAAGGTTTCCAATGACATAAGGACACAAAGGAGATGATTGTGTTTCAGAGGTAGGAGAGGAAGTCTAGAGGTGCTCAAAGAGAGCGTGGACTGATTAGATTGGAATGATACTGAGCATCTATATACGAGTAAAGAAACGTCTTCGCGTTGTGACTAAGTGCATCGTGCTAAAAGCTGTTGTGCTTAAACTATAGATTCAAAAAGTCGTAACTAGAGCTCCGTGAAAATGGGTTTAATTGTTTCCAAATCTCGTTTAATTGTGTGTAGCGGTGTTATTATTTCTAGCTGTGTAGGCTGTACAGTGATCAGATGTATGATACAATCTATACGAACTACGGCGGTAGGCTTACTACACACGTTTGCGCATAGTAAAACGTGTTGGCGAAATAAATATTCATATCCCCGCTTTGGAAAAATACTCAAAAATTTTCTTTAATTCCAAACGAAATTTATTAATTTTAAAATAACTCTTTGTGCAAGTTTCAGAAAAATTTTCACTGTTAAATGAGAACTCAGACGGCAGTTTATCCGAAGAGTTTTATTTTCAACTTTTTTTTCTCATGTTATATATATATATGTATTGTCTGTTCGAATTGCCAATCCTTATGCTTTTGTCTTAATTGTATGTTAAAATGTAAAAAGTTATCTCACTTAGGAAATTTTATGAAGAATGTATGTAATCCTGATTGTATAAAATTTAATAAATTGTGTTTCTCATTAATAAAAAAAAGACGGCAGTTTCGCGAGATTTTGTGTTTATTTCGCGTAAAACAGGACATTTTGCAAATAGCGTTATATTTTTGGACTCCCCCTCGCTATTAAACGCCGATATTGTATCAAATAATGCAAAATTCACAACAATCATATGATTTTGCAATCGCGAGTTTAACGGGACCCTAGTCAAGGCAATTGTCTTTACGGTGATATGCGATTTTACATGAGTTTTATAAATGAAAACGATAAAAGTAGCCGCGTCTAAGAATATGAAAACGCATTTGAATTGTGAAAGCGTGAAATGTAGAGCCATGTACAATTGTATACATACTACTGATTCGAGTGACTCGGGGAGTGAGTGAGTGATTTAGTTATTATATATTTTATACTTCATATTTTGTATTGATTCTGGTTCACCTATATGCCAAACATTAGTACAAAAATAAAAATATCCTTGTTATGTTGAAAAATGATATTTAAAATTATAAATGTGCAGTAATGTTTCTATATAACGGAGAAACCAACGGGTATTTCAATACTTGAATAATTCTTGTTAACAACAAAACTATTACACCGTTTTTAAAAGCCGGTAAGTTGTCAGTGCTGCAATCGGGAGCGAGTTGGTTGTTGGCAAACTCGCTAATACGGCATCAGTCACTAATTGGCTTCCGGACGCTTCGCCCGACAGATACTTGTCTTCACTCGGTCGTACGGATTGCGAGCTGCGCCTGCAAACACCAATTACCTTCTGTATCTCGCTCTTTTACCGTCTCCCAGAGACGAGAGAAAACAGTTTGAAACATTTGCTCACGTTTACTAATTTGTAACGGGGTCACGGTAAAAATAAAATTCAAGCAAACAAATGGCATCTAGGGAAAAACTACTTATATTCCTGACTCCGTCAAATGTGTTCTACAGTTTGAAGAAAAAATCCTCGTGTTTTTCAGAGAAGAAAGAAATATGAATGTTTTTTTTCTAATCTTCAAGAGCATTTGAGTAGAAACATTTTTAATTTTCATAAATGAAAACATCTCGACATCCGTCGTAAACTGCTAAGTGGCCCACGTGCCGTAACTGCTTCGCAGAACTCCGCAGGGTGGATACAAGAGAAAAGAGGCGAGTGTGGAGAACACGTGAATGCCACTTCTCGTCAAGTGGTTTAGCTTGGGAAATACTTCCATCTAAACCCGCGTTAGAAGAGCTTAACCTCGGATGAGCCCGTATTCCATCCATTCAAAGTATTTCATTACATTCCGTGTTCTAGTTAGAAGGTTTTCGTATTTAGCTTTAGAATCCCTACAAAATATCAAGGAGAGAGTACACGAATCTGTATAACACATGACCCACTACACATAATCTGTATTTTTAATTAATCTTATATTAGATTAACAAGTGGGATGGATGGATAATACTCACCCAGAAAATGTCACCAACAACATGCGTTTAATTTTGTGAACATGCAATTGTGTTTTTATGTCACTCATAGCTTTATTCATAGCACATTTTCCCACGAACAATGATTTACATGGCTGCGTATAACTCTTTCAAGCAACGAGCCACCACGCGTATGACATTATAATATACCTCATTGAATTAATCGATACATAGTTTCACAATTCATTAGTGTTTTCTCACAGAATATGCCTATCTTATTTATGTACTACAAGTATAATACACAATATGTTTGTCTTTGACTTAACATTATGCTTTGAAACAAACTAATTAAGAATGATATTGATTATAATTTAGTATTGATTTCGTATTCGCATTTCGTATTGACGTAGCCTACTGAACCAATGATATCATGCAGATTCACGCACGCACGCACATGTCATAAAAGACGGTCACGTGTTGAATGATGAACTTGGCCCATCTCACCTCGTCCTAGACTCAACGTTACAGTAACCCCGATCTCACGAGATGCATTGAATCAATAGAACACTAGACATCAGTCTCGGCGCGCGACAACAAACACGTGTGCCGATATTATTACCTTACAGTTACACACTTCTCTTCAACTTGGCGCTCATTTCATGATAATTGCCTCTAGCTTTTGGCTTACATTGTTATTGTGTTTAGGCCGAGCGTGCGGGGCGGCGGGGCGGGGTGGGGGGGGGGGGGGGGGGTGACTGCCGGCTGGCGTCGGTTGCCGGGGGTGAAGCTGAGCTTATGACGTAGCACAGCCTCCGTTGCTATGGTAACCGCTGGATCAATCTTGCTTGGCTGAAACGCCGCTGGAGGGCGCATCGGCGCCACACGTTCACAAGCGTGTAAACGAATGTAACCTAGTATTTCGAATTCAAATGTCGGAGGTCGATCTTGGAAAGGTATTTTCAGAACTGAAGGGAGGAGAGTGGGAGGGGGGATGGGGGGGGGCGTATGAAGCTCTCTAATGTTAATGGTGACATTTACGTAGCACGATATACATTGCCTCATTGATTGAAACGCCGTTAAAAGCGCTTACTTATATCGACATGCTAGTTGCTGCCATGCATTCTAGATGATGCAGATGCGTTACCTTTCAGTTGTCTGAGCACCTAGTGGTTTAATGCTCGTGGTCTCAATCGCAATACAAATATTTACAACATTGGTTAGGAGAAAATATAATCACTCATTAATTTAAGTAACTTATGAATGAGGTAAACATAATTTGGAAATACTTGGCATTTATGTCCGTATAACATGCATGTATACAGAATAGCATAATAATACTCTAATCAATCAATAGTCACTGTGCACCAATCTCTCCCTCATCCCCCGACTTTCTTGATGGGAAAGAATTGCATGTTATTGTTCCACGAGGATTGTCATATTTAGTTTACCCGAAGATGATGATGATACTTGTTGCATTTCGTCTCTATTGTTTTTATTATTGCAATCATGTTAATCGAGACTTTGAGGAGTGATAGATGAAGAAGAAAGACAATAACACCCTACGCCTACTGCGGGATACGTCTCTAGGTGAATACACTTAGGATCTTCGTCCCAACCACGTGAGTCACTGCTGAAGGATCTGGTTGACAAATGAGTTTTCTTCAGTAATAAGTAACAATGAAGATGCAACGCTCACTGCCCCCTAAAACGACCTGTTTTATTTAACACACAGCTATTTGGCCTTTAAATTGTGAATTGTTACATTACTTGTCGCTAAAACCAACATTACACGCTTCAATACTTTCGTCAAACTTATTGACTTCAAGGACAAAAAAGCATCAATTAATAGAAGCTATTATGTTGTTGCAGTTTTTTATCAAATGTTTTTGATTTGCTTTTGTTCTTGAATTCAATAAGTTTGACGAAAGTATTGAGTCGTGTAATGTCGGCATAAGATTCATAAAATATCATGTTATCCACCCCACACTTGTGTACCCCATGGTAGCTGCAGGACAGCGGTTCTCAACCCTTTTCACTCCGCAGACCCCTAGAAAATTATAATTTTGAGCACGGACCGCCATGTTCCACAGAATACCAAAACGATTTGAAACAACGAAAAAATATATTTTGTACGACGCCTAACGCTCTTTGGTTTGCGGTACCAGCCGTTTTCACCACCTTTTTCACGTTTATCAGGTCCTCTAATCTTCGACGAAAGAAATCTTCAGATTTGTGTTGAAAAGTTGTATGATTTGTCTCTAAATGCCTTACAAGAACGTGTTTCTAAACAAAATTTAAAATTACTAACGCAAAAGGAAGGAAATCTTTGTAACCGTCCGCGGACCACTTATACTTCAACAGTACTCGCGGAACCGCTGCTGTATAGGATTCAAGCTGCCCCCCCCCCCCCCCCCCCCAGCACTTGATGGCAAAAGTTTCTGAATGTTATGACATTTTGTTCACAACTCGTGATTTGAGCACCCTATAAAACTCACAACACGTTTAGTTTATTTTCGTGATCGTCAAGTAGACGGAGGGGAAACCTGCGTGGGCCTATTTTATGTCCGTGACAGTCCAATCTTGTGCTCACTAGGAGACATTCTCGTCTTGACGTTTCAGAGCTTTCGGTTTCCCTTGCCGATTAATATCCCTTTCCCAAGTCCGTGTCTGATTTGACGTGTGACGCGAAGCGATATTTTCTGAACGCGTAGCCCACTTTTAGCCGCGTTGCGCACAATCATAAACCCAATTTGCGGCTATTATTTCATGTTCAGTAGTCTTTCAAACACCTCGTGTCGTTGCGTAAATGTGTGTCTGTCTCATGAGTGACAATAGTATGAAGGCGGTGCATACCTTGCGTTTAATAATATATATCGTGGAGCTAGAGCTGCCGCGGTCGATTAAGCGCTTGTCTGATAAAACCGGGGTTGCCGCATTTCCGGTTCGAATGAAGGAGAGGGCCTGACGAAATGATCACGGCGTTTACATCCAGCCATCGCTGTCATTATATTATATATTAATATTTATATTATTATTATTATTATTATTATTATTATTATTATTATTATTATTATTATTATTATTATTATTATTATTATTATTATTATTATTATTTAAATAAAATAAAATAAATACATTCACATTTAGAGTCTACCCACTCAGTAACTAAACTGATTTGCAGTGGGAGACTTTAATTTAAAGCGTCTAAATCAACCCTGTAGGCTCCAAACATCATCAACGAGTGAGCGATAACCAATCAAAGATCGATATTTCAAATACGAAACGTACGAATCAGTGATTGGACAGTGCGAACACCTGTGGACAAATGTCAGAATCAACAAGGCCAATTCAGAACAACTTTGAATTTATTGAGTGCTTCGTTGCTAGGACGGCTCCAAAGTTAATCCTAAGACAAGAAGAAATGGAACTGAATTCATATTAGAAGTTAAAAAACTGCTGCCTGAACCGGGATTTGAACCCGGGACCTTCTGCATTGGAAGCAGGGATGCCAACCACTGGACCAACGAGCCACCTATTATTGTTATTATTATTATTATTATTATTATTATTATTATTATTATTATTATTATTATTATTATTATTATTATTATTATTATTATTATTATTATTATTATTATTATTATTATTATTATAAATATTATTATTAATTTTTATTATTATTACCATTGATTTTCTTAAATATAAACTGTAAGTTTTCAAGTAGAAACATTGAAAATGACAATCATTATTCTGTATGTTTAGAAAAATAGCAGCGAGTGACAAAACGTACATACATACAAACTAACATAACGTTCGAAGAACATAATACCGGCCTCGACCGAGTTTGCATATCAACCATCCAATAGTGATTATATTCATTAATTTAACGTACACATTTGAAAAATAAATATCTCACTATGTATTTCATATGACTATGGACAGACTAATATCGTGATTGTCATTCAATTCTCTGATACCTGAGTATACGATGACAATTTTCTTGTAACAAGAAAATGAAATTCTGATTCTGATAATGACGTTAATTTTTTTATCAAGCGAGCGAAGCGAGCGTCTCCACGAGACTCTTATGGCACTTCGTTCTGTTTTTTTGTGTGTGTACTAGACTCTTTATGGCACTTCATTCTGTTTGTTTTTTGTTTTGTTTTTATGTCTGTCGATAGCGGTCGAACGGAAAGTCCGATCAACTTGAAATTTGGACCATCCACAAGTCTCGATGTGAATTGAAGGTGTATAGTTTTGGGGCAAAATGTTCGAAAAGTTACAAAGTTACACTCAATAACTGTTAGTAACGGTGGCGGACCGCCGCGAAAACACTAGACAGAGTGACAACGAAAGTTCTTAGCAACGCAAATTGCACTTGCACTGCATTCAAAAATATCGGGAAGTATAATTAAGCGAGCGAAGCGAGCGTCTCCACGAGGCTCTTATGGCACTTCGTTCTGTTTTTTTTGTTTTTTGTTTTTTGTTTTTTGTTTGTGTTTTTATGTCCGTCGATAGCGGTCGAACAGAAAGTCCGATCAACTTGAAATTTGGACCATCCTCAAGCCTCGATGTGGATTAAAGGTGTATAGTTTTGAGGCAAAATCGTTCGAAAAGTTAAAAGTTACACCATAGTTACTGCAAAATATTTTTCTGAAACAAAATGGCGGCAAAATGTGAGATAGCCATATTTTTTAAAGCTTTTTCCGATCACGAATATGTTCATGTTATGGCGATCTGATAAATATTGGCAAAGTTACACAAAAGTTACTCGAAAATATATTTCTGAAACACAGTAACAGCAAAATGTGAGGTGGCTTTTTTATAGTACATTTTTGTCCGGTCACGAATATACTAATGTAAACGCGATTTGATACATATTAGAGGCAGAAATTACATTTCTATTGCTGTCAATAACTGTTAGTAACGGTGGCGGACCGCGGCGAAAACATGACAGCGAAAATTCTTAGCAATGCACATTGCACTGCATCTGATCATGGAGTTATAAATAACTCCATGATCTGATAATGTCGGGAAGTATAATAGCTATGGAAATTAGAAAAATTTTTGCAATGCGCATTCTTGAATTACTGTTAATTGTTGTTCGTATTAGCATTGCAATCTTTTCGATAGAAAGTTCGTAGATATTGACGCGCTCGCTTATCAACGCGTCAAACAGAGCGTTTTCCTAGTAGCTATGGAAATAAGACAAAATTTTGAAATGCACATTCTAGAATTGCTGTTAATTGTTGTTTTTATTAGTTTTGAGATCTTTTCGCCAGAACGTTCGTAGATATGGACGCGCTCGCTTATCAACGCGTCAAACAGAGCGTTTTCCTAGTACTAATAAATAGCAGCACTAATACAAACAATTGGAGAATAAGTACACAACACATCAAAGGCGGAGTGACACGTTGTCAGCGACAACTTGAAGCTCCGACAAAATGATTGTTATGTCACCAATCAAATATCCTCATCCTTCTTACTTTCCTTCCACGCTGTCACGCGGTCAATCCCTGTCGTGCGTCCGAGTTGGACAAAGTTTAACTACTGGAAAAGCTATTATTACGACAACAACAAGTAACAACAACTAGCCGGATAAATATACACACGAGGCGAAAGCGAGAGTGGTAGTCACGTTGCGTAGTCAACAGCTGTAGTGATTGCGGCCCTATCAAAACACAAACAAACAAATGTGAACAATAATTATAAAACATTACATTGAGCATCCTCAGTTATACTATAGCTCCAACGTAATATTTGCATACTAACCTATAAGATCCTTAAAGGAATAGTCAGGTGAAAAACTGAAAAATCACCAATGGGCAATGATCATAAGTGCATGAAATTCAGTTATGTGTACAATAGAATTTATATCGGTTGCTTCAATGCAAGAAGAAAATAGTGAACATTTAGATATTCTAATAGATTCCCTTCGCCAGCTCTGCTGCATTTTTCTTTTAAAGCGTAGTACATCCAGGTTCTGAGCTCGCTAGCGCCTTCCCGATAGACAGAGCACTCATTGTGTAATACGAATCCAGCCACAACACTCGGCGACTGCGGACAGTGCCGCTCAAAACCGATTGCAACTTTTCTACACATCGTCACAAAAAATTAATTGCATGGCATTTTGTAGAAGTACACGTTCGAACTAAGAAGCATGTTATCGGTAGAGAAACGATGCACATTAAAGCTCCTGATCGACTTTTGATAAGTCCCCTACTTTAGCGGTGGTTTTACTATCTCGAGGTCACAATTTTTATATGGGAATTAGCATGAGAAAAATTGCTCGGTGCTACTTGATAGCAACAAGCCAAAAAATTGCGTTTTCTTTAATTTTTTAACCGCCTGCTTTTAAAGTATGGTATCTTTTAGTCATGTTTTCCATATTTGAGGGTGGACATATACAAAAGGTATTTTTTTTGTTTTTTACCTGACTATTCCTTTATCTACTGCCCCTTTCATGCGCGCTAGTACAACGATTTCAACAGAATCCTGGCGTACTTTCGCACGTTCGTTAATGCAGTCTTCATCTGAGTAGATTGCACAAGGATAATTTGCCACAACCACCGTTACAGGTAATACTAATATCCAACGGAAGGTCGTAAATAATCCCTAATGTACCTGTGTCGGTTAGATGGTAGCAATATAGGGAAGTACACAATTATGTTGGTACCATTGGACTCGGCTGTCGTAAGCATGATAATACTTACGTTGGCCAACTGTAGCGAAGGACATATAAATAATTATGTTGGTACCATTGGAACGGCTGTCGTAAGCATGATAATACTTACGTTGGCCAACTGTAGCGAAGGGCCTATAAATAATTATGTTGGTACCATTGGACTCGGCTGTCGTAAGCATGATAATACTTACGTTGGCCAACTGTAGCGAAGGACATATAAATAATTATGTTGGTACCATTGACTCGGCTGTCGTAAGCATGATAATACTTACGTTGGCCAACTGTAGCGAAGGACCTATAAATAATTATGTTGGTACCATTGGACTCGGCTGTCGTAAGCATGATAATACTTACGTTGGCCAACTGAAACGAAGGGCCAATAAATAATCATGTTGGTACCATTGGACTCGGCTGTCGTAAGCATGACAATACTTACGTTGGCCAACTGTAGCGAAGGGCCTATAAATAATTATGTTGGTACCATTGGACTCGGCTGTCGTAAGCATGATAATACTTACGTTGGCCAACTGTAGCGAAGGACCTATAAATAATTATGTTGGTACCATTGGACTCAGCTGTCGTAAGCATGACATTACTTACGTTGGCCAACTGTAGCGAAGGGCCTATAAATAATTATGTTGGTACCATTGGACTCAGCTGTCGTAAGCATGACAATACTTACGTTGGCCAACTGTAGCGAAGGACCTATAAATAATCATGTTGGTACCATTGGACTCGGCTGTCGTAAGCATGACAATACTTACGTTGGCCAACTGTAGCGATGGACCTATAAATAATCATGTTGGTACCATTGGACTCAGCTGTCGTAAGCATGATAATACTTACGTTGGCCAACTGTAGCGAAGGACCTATAAATAATTAGATGTAAATCTTCACCTCATTCTTGACGGTCTGACACTATTATAAATCCATGGTCTGACATTGCAAACAACCTTCAGTCATTTCTTACTTCAATTCGCTACCACATAAATTAGTAATGGACAGTCGTTGATCTTACCTGTGTATTTAAGTTTCGCGTAGAATTCACCAATGCGTATCACATCTTCCTTAGATGTTATTACATTTTACAATATGTAAACCATTCGGTACAGTGTTGTTCATCTGCGCATATCGAATTGAAGCTGCTACAATTACCAGTTAGTGTGAAATCGGCCCTAAGAAGCGAAGACAACCATTCTGCATTGAGAACTAGATAGTGAGAATTTAATGGAAATAATGTTTTGCACGACTTGTATATTCAATAAACTAATACCTACATATAATTATTTCTTCGGGCGAACCCACACTCATATATTAATATATTAAAATACTAAAATTTGTTGTAATATTCATAGTTCCCACGTGACGTCACAGCGGCCATGATTGCGACACAATTGATGATGATCAATCCGAGATCATTGGCAAATACTATTCAAATTTAATAAGTAAGCCTAATATAAAATCTAAAAAACTAAACATAAGTAACATAAAAATAAAAAATTACCACACATACCAATTTTACTTAAAAAACGGGCTCAATTTTAAAGAACTTAGGTTGGAATTCATAGTCGGCCCCTACACCTAGGGGCGCCCATTGTTGCTATGGCTTTGTTTCCCCGATTGGAAATAACATGCAAACAATTGTTACCTTGGTAACAATGGGCGCCCCTAGGTGTAGGGGCCGACTATGAATTCCAACCTTAGAATGTATGTGTTCTACCACAATAGCCTTCAATTGTTTCTCCATGGCAACGTCAAAGTTTGATCACAAATGTGGCCGCCACGCGCAAAGATGTGACGTACGTGCAACCTATGATTATGAATAGTGTAATGCACGGACCTAAAACCATCAAGCTCAAATGCTGATTTCGTTAAAATGGTGAATTAGTATATTTATATTTACTATCATTCTGATTCCAACATTAGCAATTTAAATACGCCTTAACAAAAAAGATTTAAAATTTAAATTCCTTACAGTATTAACAGTTCATAATATTCCAACTTTCTTCACAAACAAAACTCTGGTTGTTTGACGCTGCTACAGTGAAGCCGACAGACTTCTCTCGGAAACGATCGTTTGAAATTAACTGGCATGTTTATCGTAAAGATGTTAATAATGACGCAGCCAGTCCCACTGAGACCATTAACAGGGAAATGAAGATTCGTCAAACGAGAGCTACATTTTACCTTCAATTTATTGTTAGCCCAGCGAGTACGGTCGGATAGCTCGAGCGATATCCTATACCAGTCCTAAAAACATCGATTGTTCAGTCTTAAAACTTGGAAATGATAGCAATTTGTTTTCCCCCAACATTGGGTTGTGCCGTGTACACAATCGTGCGTATAATCGATACAAATTATTGGTTCTAATATGGACTTATAAAAATGAATTCAGGAACAATGTATTAATTTAATGATACAAATCACTATTTTCAAGAAGTTTTTTTAACCTTAACTTATAGAATCGTTCAGGTAGGGTTCATATTTATTTTAGTTTCCTACAACTAAGCTTCAGTATGAATAAAAGTTTTTTGTAAACATAGTATTGTGGGAAATGTATTTTAGAATAAGTACAAGGATGTAAAGTGTGTCATTTTGTATAGCTCAATGTTGAAAATCGAGAACTTTGTATCAAGGTATCTCGAAAACCCGCTCAGGAAGACCTGACAATGGCAATAGTGACCATGACTGACTAAAAGTATACAAAAACATGGCTATTTTGGGGCGCGATCGATCTACGCTTGAGCTACCTTAAAGAGAAGTAGAGATAATATTAACGAAACGTGAACTTCGTTATATGGAACGAAAAATTAATAAAACAACGGGCGAAGCTTTTTATACAATGTATGGACCACATACTGCATTGTGTGCAGGGCAGATTTTAACCATGGGCAGTACAATATGTGAAACATGCTGCATCATAAAACATTTTCTAGCTGACGTCATAGCCACACACGCTGAGAGAGACAAAAAACTGGAATTTCAATTACAGGCCGAAAAATATAAATAGCGATAACGTATATCCAACCCTTTACAAAATTAATTCCTAGCTACGTAGCGAATAAAAAAGCGAGGCTAAATTAAATTACTTTTCTGTAAAAGGTTAACGCGCTGTATACGGTTTAATAATACTCTGTGATAGTGAAGCTGGTTTTGTGTGTGTGTGTGTGTGGGGGGGGGGGGGGGGGGGGTATGTCCACGTATATGAAGGGTTGCAATCGGTTGAAAGCGGAGGTGTGCGTATGAGAAGAGCGGGAATTGACAACAATGCTAATTCAGTTTAAAACAGTTTCACAACTCTCGGGCTCGTACTGAGTTATCGTTAAAACCGCCCAAAATTAATGTTTTTTATTATATCATGGGAGCGTTTCCAAATATTGAAAACGTGATTCTGGTCCTGTCTTTTGTTTTGTATCAGCTACACAATGGATTATAAAAAATTCACAGTTTGTTATCGTTATGATTGTTATTTTATCTATAATCTAATAATTAATATTTACCAACCAAATAAAATAACGACGAACAATTTTTTTTTCTTTAAACCCATTGTGTAGCTGAAACAAAACTAAAGGCAGGATCAGAATCACTTTTTCAATATTTGGAAGCGTTCTCATAATATAATAAAAAACATAAATTATGCGCGGTTTTAATACCCAGTTTTGTTAACATTGTTTTTTTTTTTTTTTTTTATAAAAACATAACAAAATACGAGGGTAGGCTGGGAGAGCGGATTGTATTATTTCCATTTATTAGTATTGAACCTTTTATTACATTTTACTTTCGGATATTGAGAAAATATGTTATTTACAAAAACGTAATTACTTGGGGCTATACTCATTTTTATATTATGAAACATATTCTTAAAGAAAGCTTGACTTGGGTACTTTACAGTAAATACTCTTAAATGTGGTCTGTACATTACAATTGTATTGCATATTAACAGACCACAGAGATGTACAAGTATGTCGTATACATTAGTTTCAACTAACATTTGTTTAATTGTTTCAGACGTCTACAAGTCGGACGAAAATGGCCTTTTCCTGCTGGACCTACGTCACACTAATGCTTTTAGTATACACCCCTGATTTCAGTTGGTAAGTACACAATGGTCGAGGTTTATTTCACACCGTGTAGAGCTAGCTACTATTAGTCCATCACTGTATTTAGGTGTATATGAGTACGTTCCGAAACCTGTTGAGAATTCTTACTTAAAGCATTCTTGGCCCGTACCGAAACCTATTGAATGTGCTTTACCCAGCGTTACGAAACCTCATTCGTGAGCATATTCAACATGTTGAATATGCCCGAGGTTTTCACTTTAGCATTTTTGACTAGTGGTGGTTTTTGGCGGTATTTTAAAAATGCTCTATAGACGGACCTAACCTTGGGCTTAACCTAAGTGTAAAATTGCGCCAAAATCATATGTTTGCACATGTATTAGAGCCAAGTATATTTAATTGATTTGACTTACGCCTATATCAACCTTTTCAATTTTACTACACTGTTTACAAACTAATTAAGTGGGCGTGGCAAAAAGACCTTGCGCCTAATTGACCTAAACAGCCATGCCTATGCTTCAAGTGTTCCGTAAGTATCGTGCTTATAGATGCTTCCACGTGCTGGAGAATGCCAGGGGCAAAGCATTTTCAACAAGTAACGGAACGCAGCCTATGTAAGAGAGAAATATCACTGTAATAAATACAGGCCATACTGTTTAGAGTGAGGGATAGAGAAACACAAAAATAATACTCTGAATGGTACTCCTGGGGCCTATGTGCGCACCAAAATGTAATTGCGCGCTTGCGTCATTACACTATAGTATTTTGCGTGGAGTAGGTAAAGTACTGGGACATATTCTGCTGCCATTTAACTGATCAACAAGTATTAGGGCTGGTCTGATAATCTCGTAATAGGAAAGTTTTTTGTATCAATTAAGGTTATTTGGAGAATTTTAAGAGTTTTTGATTAGTCGTTGTCATGGAGATAACAAACTATTTGACGAATAAGTAGTTGTTGGGACATTGTAAGACAGAAACTAGTATAGCAACTAGCAACATAGTCTGCCACATCATCTCTGTAAGATCATTACTTCAAATCATCGGCATACTATAGAATGCCGAGTGTGTGCAGGTTTTAGGTCACAGCTTGAACTGAAAAGAAAAACATTCTATTTAAGTGTCACTGGCTGTTGTCAATTTTCAATCTTCCATTTGAGATGCAAGCATGCGAGTACAACCCATCACGTTGGCTGAAGCACAGGCAAATATATTCATTGTTGAAACAAGATGGATTTATTTTTATGTACATACTCAGAATTTAAATATTTATGAAACAGAGTACTATACTATTGTATTTGTTTGGAGCTGTATTTTATTCTGAACATCTGGTTCCGTTTACTTGTTTTGTGACTTATATGAAATATATATACTTCACACAATACATGTTGTATAAAAGAATATCAGCATTGAGTTTGAACAAACTCAATGATATCAGTTTGTAAAAGTCTCAACAATCCGCTTGTCCAATCATGACCAACAAACGCTACACAAGTGACGTGGGAAAAAATCAAAATACGGTTTTTAATGTGTGAGCGTATGATCTCTAGATGTCATATTATAGGATATGATGAACATGTAATTGTTTAAAGAACATTTTTAGTGCTTATATGATAAAATGCTGAAATGAAAAGTATAAGCCAAACAATTTCCAATATCAAAATGTGTTTCTTATTTATTAGAAATCATTTAAATTTAATTTTCAAAGTTGTAGATTTGCACATTTTTTTACAAATGGAAAACATTATTTAATGTGAGACTATATCAAACCAAAGTTTGGGAAATATGACCCAAAGTCTTCTGTGTTGAAAATATAGAAATCGGGTTTTCAAATCGTGTTAAACCCACGCACACTCATTATTACTTATATTTTATTTACAGTGTTTCTAAGACTAATTCTTGCTTCTCTATGTATGTGAATTTATTAAATTCATTATAATATGATACGTAAACTTTCACAATGACTTACTCTGTTTATCTTCATACTTAATTTTCTCGCAAGTAGCAATCGTACAGAGAGCCACGTAGTCATTCGTATCGTGTGTCAAACATAGAAAATAAGAAAATGCATCACAAAAAGCAAAGCCGAGGTCCCTACGATGTTAAAATACAGGTACTTTAGTATTTACAATGAAAAAAAAAAAAAACAGCTGCTTTACATGAACCAGTAATAATAAGTTATCGCAAATCCCGGATTCGGTAATGTGCACGTATAGGGGTGGGATGCACGAGAAAACACAGTCACGAAGAATGGAGTCAATAGTGCGTGCTGCACGCTCATTTCGCTGTCGCTATGCATTTTCGAGTGAACTTTCCCCAATAAAGCCAAAGTGAATACGATTTCGAGATATCTCATAAAAATGAGCCGTAATCGCTACAGACTGTCTTCTACCACGCGGACTCCAGACAGCTGATAGTGTCACGAGCAAGACCTGGGGGGTTGTTATCGACTGACTTGGCAGGGGGGGGGGGGGGCGTTCTGACCTTGGGGCAAACAAAAGAGAGCTGCAAAATGAAACAGAAAGGACATCACAACAAACACATTTTTTTTTGTAGACGATAAGATTAATTATCTGTAGTGGACGTAGCTACGTTCACTTTGCGGATAGGACTGACGCCACGTCAGCCGGAGTCTTGTGGGTGACAGGGGGGGGGGGGGGGGGGCGTTACAGATGCGTGAGCTGTGAGTATCGAGCAACGTAGATTTTTATCCAGAACATTTCCAGTATACGTCAACATTTATGTGCAGATATGCTTTTAGCAAACTACCTCACTTTTATGCTAATAAAACATTAACACTGGTTAAGTGAGGGGAAGGTGCGGGGGGGGGGGGGGGTTAACACCAAAAGACCAAAGTTCATGAATATAATTATTTTATTCAATCAAACTTTTAACGCAATTCAATTTGAAACATTTATTACAGACACACAATATAAAACACATACTATTTATGTAATTCATAATTCTACTAACTGGAGATGTTTGTGTGTATTTAACTAGTTTACTAATTATTTGTTTAGTAGGTTCACTTTAAACACATTTTCACACCTATATGATGTTTTAAAGGGTTGTTAATTGTAATTTTGTTACTGTTATTCGCGGGAGTTGCATTTTCCGTGCCAATTGTTAGACTTGATAATAGGCAACACGCGTACGATTTTTTTTGTTAAACCAAGCACTTAGTTTAATAGTATCAGATACAAAAAGTATATTAATGCAAGTCCTAAGTAAAAAAGAAAATTTTAAATGGGTTTAATGTGGCCGCATTTATTGAAGTCTAAACCAGGGGCGCCGACTATGTGGGTGCTCAGGGGCTGAAGCACCCATCGGATTAGTTGGAGGGGTGCGCAGCACCCCTTTAAATATCCTGACTAAAAGAAAAATTATGCATATATATATATCAGAGTTTTGAGGTCTCAGTTAAAAAAAAGTTTAACATTTTTTTTACGATTATGTTTCTATTTTAAACTTGGATACAATCAAAGTAATTAAATTATTATTGTTTTTTTTTTGGCATTATTATATGTATATTATTATATATATATTTTAAATGTTTAAATGCATTATTTTGGCATTGCATTCAAGCCACTTTTATTCTAGAACGCACCAAACACACTCTAAAAACAGGGTTTAAAAATTTTCGCCTGCGGCGCTATTATAGGGGGGCTCTGCCCCCCAACCCCCGTGCTTGGTCCCTTTTCTGCGAAGTTGAGCACCCCTCGGAATTTGGAAAACCCGGCGCCCCTGGTCTAAACCATTTAAACTGGGGGATCTGAAACGCGTACAGGTGGCTGTGACGCAATGATTGTGTAGACGTGGCGTAACAGACCAATCGCTGAGGCGGTGAGCGTACAAAGAACAAAACCATGACGTCAAATCCACTCTACATGGCGGCGGCTCGTTTTTCGCGCCCTTTTATTTATCGTTACTAAACCAATTATTTTGAGGCATAGACTGATTCGTTTTTCAAAATTCAAAGACATAAAATTATAAAATGAGAGACAAGGTATTTAAAAATCGATTAAAATTTTCAAACGCGTGTTCCCTATTATAGTTTATGGGGCTAATGTTATTTTTCCTGGTCATCGGATGTTGCTCGGCTGCAAATGTAGAAATAAATATTAAAATACACATTTTCAATCATGAGTTGACTTTATGTGGGGAAGGGGTAGAGATGGGGGCAGCAGATAATATCATTGATACATGTGAGATCGTGTGTTTGTTTTTTCATTGCGTCGTCGGTTCCCGGTTAAGGTTTGGTGTTGACTGTGGAATAAATAAACAATGATGCGATATTATATATATTGAGATCGTCGTTTGCTACGCAGTGCGTGTGCGTGTGCGTGTGCTTGTTGACCGGTGTTTTCGTCTTCCAGGTGCAGCTCCCAGGGTAAGGTAAATTTCCGGGAGAAGGAAAAGCAAGTCCTTGACAACATCCTGGGTCCTGGCCGTTATGATGCCAGGATTCGTCCGTCTGGCGTGAATGGGACTGGTGAGTCGTAATCTATTTCGTTGTCCTCTCCTCTCCTGATCTCCTGATCTCCTGATCTCGCAGGCACGATATGTGCCGTGCTCGTTAAAATACATGTTTCACTTTACAGCGAGATTACTTCCTTCCGTTATTGTTGGAATCCCATTTTAGTTGTGTTCAGAATGAAAGTTCGTGCTCTTTGTAATCATTAAATACGTTTTAATAACACTTGCACTTTTTTTACGAGATAAAAGTAAATATAAAAAATAAAAAGTCATATTACTCTATTTCCAACAATCATTATTCATTTATGATGAATGGTGTGCGACCTTTAACATTGACACTTGGACACAATTTTCACAATACAAGTTTTAATGTATCATAGTTATGGGGGTTTCACAAAAGCCTTGCATGTGTTTGGAACATAATAATATAGTATATGTTGTAACAACAATACTAAAGGCATGAAAATAATTTAATAGCATGGTCATAAAATGTACTTGTTTTGGCAAGTGTTTGTTTACCCTTGCCCAGAAATGATTGAACTGGAGAACTTGAAAACCGCTTGACCCGGCACCTCCACCATTTATATTCCATTTTCACCGGAGTTGACAAAGCAAGGGGAACTTCTTTATCGACTCTGCGTTTCATCATCTGTTAATGTTTTAAACCGAATTGTGTCTGCACACTTCATTAATTTTCAATTTTTTACAAAGTAATTAAGCGAGCGAAGCGAGCGTTTCCACTTGACTCTTATGGCACTTCGTTCTGTTTTTTTTGTTTGTTTGTTTGTTTGTTTGTTTGTTTTTGTTTATTTGTTTGTTTGTTTGTTTGTTTTTTTTGTTTTTTTATGTCCGTCGATAGCGGTCGAACGGAAAGTCCGATCAACTTGAAATTTGGACCATCCACAAGCCTAGATGTGGATTGAAGGTGTATAGTTTTGAGGCAAAATCGTTCGAAAAGTTACAAAGTTACACCATAGTTACTGCAAAATATTTTTCTGAAACAAAATGGCGGCAAAATGTGAGATAGCCAGATTTTTCTACAGTTTTTTCCGGTCACGAATATGTTAATGTAATGGCGATCTGATAAATATTAGCAAAGTTACACGAAAGTTACTCGAAAATATTTTTCTAAAACGCAGTAACGGCAAAATGTGAGGTGGCTTTCTTATAGTAAATTTTTGTCCGGTCACGAATATACTAATATAAACGCGATCCAATACGTATTAGAGGCAGAAATTACATTTCTATTGCTGTCAATAAGTGTTAGTAACGGTGGCGGACCGTGTTGAAAACATGACCACGAAAATTCTTAGCAACGCACATTGCACTGCATACAACAATGTCGGAAAGTATAATAGCCATGGAAATTAGAACAATTTTTGCAATGCGCATTCTTGAATTGTTGTTAATTGTTGTTCGTATTAGCATTGAAAACTTTTCGCCAGAAAGTTCGTAGATATTGACGCGCTCGCTTATCAACGCGTCAAACAGAGCGTTTTCCTAGTATAGTTTATGTTACTTCCATCCAGCCATGCGTGCAAACAGAAAAATTATTGTAGACTATTTTATTCGGTATTAACTATCATGGTAATCACCGTTAATTATAACAGAAACAAAGAACTTGGAATGAAACAAGCTCACATTAAAGGTATGCAAACAATGAGTTTCACGGTCTGAGTTTTCTTTTCAAGAACATTTTCCTGCGTTCTTTTGTAGCTAGAATGCAAATGAATTGAAACTCTTTCACGTTTAATTTGTTAAATGGCGACTGAGATCAAAGCTTCTCAATTTTCTTAAAAATGTAAATTTTATAGCTTTGCTCAATGCGGTGGTTCTTTGTTCGTGTATCTCTACATCGCTTCCACTGAATAGTGAATACAGTCCACGCTTTTACAGAAGACTCAAATAGTGGATAGGGCAAATATATTTTCTTCGGAATACATTTAATTCTTAAAACGCCTAGGACGATGTAGCACGATGAAAAAATGTAAGTTATCAATAGAAAAAGATTGTGCGTTGTATTATTGATTAAACTTAACATCAAATATGCTAAGATTAATAGGTACCAGAAGTTGTTTTTTAATGTTACTTCAAATTTAGTTTTTCTTACGTACAAAGTCCCTTTAATACAATACGTATTTGAAAAGTTAATGTCACACAACTCGTTCATTTAAAATAATCTTTATTTGTTTAAAGTGGAATTTAATTGACTAGTGGTTAAATATTTTGATTCTTTCCATTTTCATTAATATTCGCATAAGCGTTGCTACCACAGCATTAGAATGGCTATTGTGTGCAGCGCGTGATGGCCATATGATACACGTCTACATTCAAAATTGTATAAACCAGTTTACTAATATTTGAAACTGATGGTGAAATGTATTTTCTGCTTCGCTTTCAAACCTTATAAATGTAACCTTATAATCTTACCAATTTCTTTGTCCGAAATTTGTAAAATAAATTAAACTTATATTTAAAGTTGCACATTTTTCAATTCAAAAATGTCTTCTTATAGTTGAGACACTTCAAAATTGAATAACCTAAACATTTTAATATTTCATGACAAGAATAATTTCCTTTTGCGAGTACAGACGTGCGAATGGTCAAGTAATAGTAAAGCCAGGTCAATTAGTGCTTTCTTAGGCTAAGTGAAACAGCGAAACACACGTGGTGTACTGTTTATAAAGTAGCGTTTATCTACATTCTTCACCTAACCAGATATAACTGTTGAAAACTTGATCATTTTTATTAGGTTTTGTAAATTGAAGTTAAACATGGTCAACACAAAATTCTAAGAGTTTCATTCATTCTTTCATTGAGTAGTTTACAATAGCAAACACGAAATGATTTTAATTTGTACGATTGATTACTGCATACTTTTATGATTAACGTTACCAAATAAAAGCAATTGAGTAAGTGTCAAATAAATAAAAACTCCTTAGATATGAATGATTTATTACTATGCATTATTCGCATTCACCCCTTATAAACTAGCGTTGTATCAATTTGGCACCCTGGCTGTACTTTCATGAATAAACTTGGTCGATCGTCATGTAAAATGTGTTTCGACCCCAGCTCCCTCTAGTGATAGTCTTTAATGTGAATTAATAATTACAATCGCAGCGATGAGGCAAGGGTAGGTATGACCCAGTATACAATCATTACCCCCCCCCCCGGCCCGCTCCTTCACCGCTGCCTTGAAAGTAGTTCCATCAAAGTCAAAGTATACGAATTATCATTTAGATAGTATCATGCATCTTAACTCACAGAATGTGCGCGTATCGCATACACACATACACAAGCACGTAGGAACACGCATACGCACACACAATCATACAAATACTTGCCCAGTAACAAGTTGCTGACACGCAAAGTGCACACTTGCATTAGATTGTGCTCATACACAAAACGTTTCTTAATTAAAGCACATTTTAGAGAATTGTTGTACTACAGATGCGTAACATTGCCCTTAAAATAGTTTAACACATTGTCCATCAACACTCTTTCTCATTATTGCATTTTCAATAGTACCTTCTACTTGTTCATATAAAAATCACTATGTACATTTTGGTATCAACCATTACAATTTCATCTTTAGTAAATGATTCAGTTCATTGTTACATTTTTCTACTCCAATAAACTTGTTCCCATAAATTTAGTTTGTTCCAGTTGATTTGCAAATCAAAACGCAATTTGGTTTGACTTAAAAACGTATTGACAATATGGATAAAAAGTAATCGCATCATCCTCTATTAGAAAATGCTTCGAATGAATTGAACGATGATGTCCATATTAATAGACATATCAAACATATATATTTAACTAATTGGCCAATTGCCACACAAAACTTAACTCATTGTATATAAAGATGTTTTAATTTATTGGAGATAAGTTTTTATTCATATAAATACATTTTTCTGTATTTTCAAGAATTACAATTTTTAGCTTAGCATGAACTTGTCAAGTGGATTTTACTTGTAAACATTAGCCACAGTAGTTACAAGTTAACAAGGGAGTCTCGTGTTTACTTCACACATTATTTATATACTTAAAATATAAAAACGCGGTTTGTTTCTGTACCTCACTTTTATACGAGGGCTTTTGATAGCGTGCATTGCATCACGTTATACTGCCATGACTGAAATATGACGTTATGACGTAACTCGTGGCGACTTTTTCTGCATTCGAGGGATTTTTTGTTGTAATTAGTTCTGTATTCCTTTCTTATAAGAGTTATTACAAATACATGTGCTTTTTATTGAATTTGATACTTTGTTACGGGGTATTGATGCAAATTAAATATTGGTAGAAGGAGCAAAAAACAATTCAAGACGGTGATGAAAGGAATTTTTTAATTTTTTCTTACTAATACACCGCATATTAACACTCGGTATTTTAGTTATTTAAGGTAACTTCTATATTTTAGATTTAGTGGTAGAGTATTGACTCATTGGTTTTCCCCCTACGCTGGTGTCCACTGTACTGCATACTTGTCTGTGTTATATTCCATATGTGTGCCAACATGTTGTATGTAGACTCTGCCTTTATCATATTCTCCAATTGACGCTGCCCCCACCACTCAATTCCACTCATCCACGCAAACACAATAACCACGGCTCAATATGATCAGGTCTCTCATGGCGGCGCCATAAGCGTTGGCAGTTCTACCGCAACCACACAGAATGCGCTACACTCCTGTGTGGCCCGCCTACGTGATGCGCTACCTGTCGTGCTTCTCTGGAACTGCTAACGCTATTGGATTCACGGCAGTCATAAGCTGGTATGGCTTGTTGCAAGACCTGATAATATTGGACCGTAGATAAACCTTCACTACACCCCTATACTGTAAATAATAATATCACAATCTGTAATTGCTGTTATTCTTAAATGTGTTTTGTAACTGTTTTCTTGCAGTATGAAATGAACTGTTGCCTGTGACTAAAGACTTTGGCTTCTGTGATTGTTTGATGTTTGTTGCTGCCGTGTCTTGTATATAATAACCTTGAGACAGAGTAATTCAACCCTTGAGACTGCCAGTGTTGCATCCGCTCACACGTCGTAATAATCACATTTCCTATGCCCACCTAAAGTGCACGCCAAGGTATTTCATTGAAAATACCTTGTTTTTATTTTCAAGCAACTTTCCCATGTTGTATCCTTGGATAACATGCTACTAGGCCTGCATTAAACGTTAATTTTGCTTAAATATGTATAAAACACATTATTATTATTAAATTATACATTAATCTTGTTCTAAAAGTAATGACAATGTCTAAACGCACTACTCAATGGCGCACTCTTAACTTGTAAAGTGAACGTAAATGCTGACACGTAAGGCTGCGTGTTTTGCAACTAAACTCACATGAAATGATCACGGAGCTTATAATGTCACAGCTTGCTATAATAGTGCCTGTCGCACTGTAGACGCGCATGTCCAGATACTTCTGGACAGTGTTTTTGTTGATGATAGTGTTTTGTTTATAATTAACTCCAGATGGTCCCGCAATCGTTCGAGTAAACACATTTGTCCGAAGCATTGCAACAATAAGTGACATCAAGATGGTAAGCTGCCGGGTCGCTTTAAGCATACCAATTATTAAGTTTTTTTTTAAATATAAATCCATCAATGCGCCTATTTTGTGTGAAGTTTATGCCAAGGATGTCAGACATAGTGACGTCATCTCTCACCCCCCTGGCCGTCCGACCACCGGTGCGTAATCCAGAGTTTTTACTTAAAAATAATCTTATTTTACCGTTTTGGATTTTGAATGCGTGGTGTCTTTCAATGTCTCTATAAGGTATGGACCGGTGTTGTGTTCTAGCTGCCTTTAGTAGCCTAACCCTTGGCATCGTTAGCGTCTACTCTGGCAGTACACTGTACATGCAGAGCTATGCCTGGCTAGGTACGGCTAGCTAGATCCTGTAGACGCCGAGCACCATTAGGGTGCGGCAGGCATGGCCTCACACTCACACACACATATACACACACTTAACACGGCTATTATTTGCTTGGTTGTATACAGCAGCGGAATGCAGCAGTAGCAGCACATTTCATTACTTATTTCTACTTTATTTGAGTTCTTAAACAGACGTTCTATACAAATGGGTTATTAACCGTAATTTTTTCTCACATCTCAGATGGGCCTGCTATTGTGCGTGTCAACATATTTGTAAGAAGTATCTCAAAAATTGATGACGTAACAATGGTAAGTGAGCGTCACTGAGAAACTGGTAGTGTCAAACTAGTGCGATTCGTTTACTTTTATTTGTCAGTCTCTTATTACTTGCTGTCGCAACTTGGCCCACGAGGCGTATTCAGAGTGGAGAAGAATTACACTCCATGCAAAGAAACATTATTGAACCGTATTTTCTTCGTCCATAGCATGAACGAGAAGTTCTGGTTGATGTTGGTTCTCATACAAGCTGAGATAAGCCCCGCCTTGTCTTGTGTGACATCCTTGGCTGAGTGTAGCATGTGTATGTGAGCTTGTCCCTGCATCGTCTATGTCTAACTGTCTAGCTGTTATCTGTCTGAAACCACTAACAAGACAGTGTGCGACCGTAGTCACCCTAGAGATCCCTTGTTACCCCGACCCGACGCGAGTTGCCGGGGATGTTTACTGCACACTCGATCTCCGAAGCTGTTCTAGATATTGCAGAGAACACTTCACCCAACTCCGAACTGCAAAATAAAAATTATATCTAAGAAGGAATTAATTTTTGTTTGAGTGGCGTCATTGTCGAACAGCTGTTCTGGGTCTGAACTCAACGAAGTCACTTATCCTCTGAAAAGCGAAAATTAAATTCACTGATTGGATGGATTGTGTTCCAAATTCTGGCGAACTTAAATTAATTACGGTGAGACACGTCAAGTCAAGAACAGTTTGTGGTTTTGGTAGGGAACTTACATTTCTTTACGGTTGGAGATGTTCAGAGATTAGTAAATTGCTTACAAACATCACCTCGAAGTTTAGTGCATGCAATACTAGGGAGCTTGTTAAGCCAGCGTATGTGGTACAGAATACGCAACCGCGCTTCATTTGTATGCAGAAGAATTATCTAAACAGCCAACATTAAAATACCATTTCAAACTACGTGAAATATCTTTGAAACCAATATGGTAATACAATTAATCAGATCAATGAGTTCACAGATCTCCAGTGAATAATTATTTAAGGAACTACAGAAGACACAAATGAACCTTTAAAAATGTCAAGCTAGCTTGAACATGTTCTAAGATGGTTTGACGGTACACAGAACAATTGAGACAACATCGATAAAGTATGTTTAACAAAACGAGCCACCTTTATTTGGTGTGAAATAGATATATAATTCGGGCGTAAAAGTGAGGGAGATTAAAGCCAACACTGTTCTCTGACAGCGGTTGGGTTGGGTTGAACTATACGCAAACAATTATTAATAATTGATTTATGTGTCATTGCTGCCGGATAAGTATCGTACCAATATAGCAAGACATCTAAACGTAAGTAAAGTTTAACTTGTCGCATCTCCATCGATCTGGACGTAAATCAAACATCGATGACCGGTGATATTATTGCTCAATAATATTGTTATTTCTTTTTCCAACCTCCATAGCGGATGCCCCTACCATAGTGAAAGTCAACATCTATCTCCGTTCCATCAGCAAAATAGATGATTATAAAATGGTGAGTTCTTTAAAGTCGCTTCAACAAAAAGACTAACGCTAACTCAAACAAACTAAACACATATATGTGTATTGTACATAATTATTGTGTCTGTGTAACTCGTCTGGTCTGTGTGTTTTGGTTTAAAGTAAACTAACTGTAACCGTACCAAGTTATAACCGTAATTATTATTAATATTCCAACAAACTTAATCTCGTTACCCTCTTAATTAACGGATTAATTTTATAGTGAATATGCGGCATCTTGAGTGCATTTAATAAATTAAAACAAAACATCTTAAGGCGCATTGTTTGTTTTACACTTAAAATGAACTGAATGCGCATCCACAGTAGACAATCTGCTTGCATTAAAAACTCCATCCCAGTAGCAAGTATATGATAACTAAAGTATATCGGGCTAAAGTAGAATGTTGTCCACTCTACGGTTTCAGAGGGTCTTTAAGGCAGAGTTTATCTCATTCATCGGCCATTCTAAACACTGTTGAATTTAATGGAGTACACATCTATATTTGGGAGCTATTTACCCCTTGTTATTCGCTATAGAACTTTTAAACTACAGAAGAAGATATAGCCTAGATATTAATTAAAATTATAAGTTAAATTTTGGTTAAAAAAAACATAAACAAATGCAAAGTTTGATGGAATTGAAAACGTTTATTTTTCTACCATTAATTGTAAACATGTTAAATATGAAGTATTTTTTCAGATCTTGTGTGATTTGACGTGATAGGGGTTAGAGAGTTCCGATAAAATAGGCTGATGTTTTCAATATATTGCAACATTCGCTCCACCCGCGGTGATCGCATAAGATATTTCGTTTTACATGCCAACCAGGGCTTTGTCGTCTGTAGGTATGCTGTTCACCGTGCGCACTAGTTGCAAATACAACAGATAATAATATAGCTAAATCGCGTTGATTTCTCCGGCGCCAAAGAACCCACGCGCACCTGGTCTTGCTTCGGTTCAATTCGTGCTGCATTGTGCACGAGGCCTATGACGTCACGACTGTGCGACGGAGAACCTCGCTCAACCCTCGCGTCTGAGAGAGATAGAGCTACAAACCACACGAAGACTCAGACGATGATTTCTAGGTCTTATTCTTTTACACAATACAACATCGATCGGGAATCACATTTTGTCATTATCTCCATCACATTTCTATGGAAGTTCACGACTAGTTGAGTTGTGACCAAGAATCTATACGTCACCCGGCGGGGGCTTGTCGAACTAGCGGAAACCGAAGTGCAAGTAGTGGGGATTTAATTAACCTTCGATGAAGATATCAACAACATGATTATCAAAGAAGTACACCACTGTATTGTTTTTGCGCATCAAACGTTTTTGTAGTAGAACGAACGTTTAATAAATTCCAACACAATACAATGAATTATTGTAATGTATAATGTAATATACATTTTCGGAGTTATTCATCATGACTGAGGTTGTTAATGCTAGAATCGGCACTAAAAAACACAAAATATTTTGTATGTAATGTTTATTGACACCATGGTAACCAATCTGAGATTAACAAATGATTGTGAACTCTTACTTAATTACTTACTTACTTACTTACTTATTTACTTACTTACTTACTTACTTACTTACTTACTTACTTACTTACGTACTTACTTACTTACTTACTTACTTACTTACTTACTTACTTACGTACTTACTTACTTACTTACTTACTTACTTACTTACTTACTTACTTACTTACTTACTTACTTACTTACTTACTTACTTACTTACTTACTTACTTACTTACTTACTTACTTACTTACTTACTTACTTACTTACTTACTTACTTACTTACTTACTTACTTACTTACTTACTTAATAGATATAATAGTTCGTCATTGAACCTGGCTGGAACGCTCTGCCGGGCTGGTCCCTTTAGAGCAGATGAAAGAATACAGAGATAAAACGCGTAAGCCCGAGAGCTGGGGTGATAGTAAAAATTGAATGTGGGGTTGAATGGGAGTAGAACTGCTACAATGGAGATTGTGAACTCGGATAGAAACCTAAAGGTGTCACACAGGCGTGCGGTTCAATTATGTAGGATAGACCTAGAACTGTTATTCCCTTGCAAATGACAATTAATAGACCACTTATTTTTACTAAACAAGTATCAAAAATAATCTTTTTGCGAGCAAGTAGCCTACATAAAAACGGAAGAATGCGTGCAAAAAGATTATAAATTACCTAATTTGAAGATTCCGTGTTAGGTTTAAATCTTTTTAATGAACATAATTTGATTTCTAAAACGCACGGTTCCTGCTTAGGCATAGCTTGGCATAGCCTACTCATGTCAGGAAAATTGAAGTAATACAATTAATAATAACAATATTGTTAAGAGTATTTAAAACATATAAAACATTTCTAATAATGAACAAAAATAACTATCAAAATACTAAATGACTCCTCCTGAAAGAGTGGATATTTTAGTCAGCGTGCTTTGACACATCCTACGTGAAGAATATAATCGATTCTGTGGCACCAATTACGGCTTGAAGTAGAAAATCGCGTGGTGAGATGGGAGGGGGAAGAGGGGAGTTGTCATTCGAAGTCTTTGTGATTAGAAATAACGGGCGTCTGAGCACCGCGGCGCGGAGGGGATGGATTAGGCAGCGAACGGGAGCCGCAGAGATATAATAACATACCCGGCGCCTCCACCAAGAAGATAATAAACACCTGAGAAACCTTTGTCACGTGGAAATGAATAACGAAGCCAGTTGTTTGAGCGGATCTTATGGTGTAACATTTAAATTTCTCAGCCTCAACAACTTTTCTCTAGGTACTTTACTGTCTTTGACTCCTAAAAGTATGATAATTCAAGGTGTTTTGTTTGTATATTTCAAATTAGATTCAACAGCATAATATTGGAATGATGTGGGACTAGATATTATCATGAGCTACCGATCTTCAAAAGTAAATTATGCTTCACAATTTGTGGTGTTTAGATAAAATTATATAACATCTCAGATTATCTCATTTGATCCACATGTAACAGATTTCGAATCTCTTTTGAGAATTTCTGTAGATTTTGATATCATTTAGCCACCGCATCATTCCAAAACATTGACACTTTATGTAGTTTTAAAGATACGAACCAAAAGCTTAAATTATCACGATGAAAGCTATGTATGTCGCTTACTCAGTTACGTATTCAATCGTCCTACAATTCTAAGTGTTTTTCTTTGTATATTCTGATTCAGAATTCGTAATTAAGATTAGTATTTCTGCATGTGACGTCGAAAACGTCATGCGCCATGGTTACAACTTTTTTCCTATACATTAGTAACGTTATTTTGTTGATAACCAGTGGCTTGTCCATCACCTCAACTCATTTGTTTTACTGTTGTCATGCTGGCTTGCAGCAGCTTATTATATCGGTACCTTTTAATGCTTAACCGCGCCAAATAACTGTCGTGATAGCACTGTCAGCATCATCGTCAACGAGGGCGAGTATTTTACTGAAAAACATCGCGTTGATGTTTGTATTCGTACACACTTATTAAACGGAGATTGACCTCCTTGAAACTTGCCACTTACTCCATCGAGAGTGAGATGGAGTTTTCCAGCGTACTAAGACCCGGTTTTTCAATCGGTCATTAAGGGGACCTTTAGCTGATAGTCCGTTATCTCCACTAAATAACGTTCCCGTAACGGTCCCGTTAACGGCCCGTTAACTGATTGAAAAACCGGGCCTGAACTGTAAAGAAGAGTACGAATATTTCTAGCTCTGTCACCAACGGTAAAACCTTATTTCCTGACCACAAGACTTTGTGATCGGCGTATTCTGGCACATCACACCCCGGTATTATATACCCTCCCTCTATTTTACATGATGAAGGATCAGTCCATCTTGTTGGTGTTCGATTTCAGCTAAGACTTCTGCGAAAACGTCCAACGGCCAAGTTTCTTTGTTGCTATACTTCTGTGTTATTTTAAGTTTGTTACGAAAGATTACTGTCTGCATAATACAAGTATATAACAACATTTCTACTGTAGTTTCTATATTGTGTTTCCTAAAGCTGTCAGAATGTTGAGAATATACCTATTGGAGTAACTAAATGTTTTTACACCTGTTCAATGGCCTAAACACATGGGTGTAGTGGCTCAGTGCTAACACACGAGGTTTTAGTTCGGAGGATAACGGTACAAATGTTAGTACAGACAATTGAGACTGAAAGGTTTTATTAAGGTGAATCCTGGGATTGATTACTACTGTCATTCTTTTGGACATTCCTTCTTAAACGTCCAAATTCCCCAATATATTGGTTAGTCCCCTGAAGAGATGCAATTATTATTCTTAAGAAGATTACCTACGCACAATAGTACGTTCATTCACATCATCTGCTTCGAACATCAACGCGGGATGACGTAACGGATTCTCCTCTTATCACTGCACAACTTACTCAGGTCATCAAAAATCTACACTTACATATAACATAATCCATAATGACAATGTATAACTTTTAGTTTCTTCCTTATAATTTTTTTTGTTTATTCGTGTATAGTAGGTCTGCACAATACCGACAATTTGATTAAAAAATTTCATTATATTGTATTTTTTTATTGAAACTATTTTGAAATCTTAGCAATATGTTGTGCTCTGAGATGCAGGGATTTGTAATGTTACACCGCAATACGTATTAAGTTGTCTAAACAATGAAGAGTGAATACATGAAAGTCCCTTGTACTGATATCCACCTTATCGCACGGTATAGGCCTACATGTAAACACGATACTCTCCACCCATGAGAAATATCTCGAGAAACCGCTTCAAAACAAACAACTCAACAAAATGCCGAAGATCACATCAATTCCAGTATAGCCGTATGTTATCAGTGTTGTTATCTTAGACCCCCGCATGCATTTACATTTAGAAGTAACCCCATAGCAACTCTTCTCGATTCCATATTTGCTTATTTGGGCTATGTAGCCGAATAGAACCGACACAAGGAGTTAGTGTTGTGGAATGCAAAACAGGCATGGACGGATTGACTGTAAGTGTTAGTATGAGTGGTTTATTATTTACATGTTTAATTTGAGGTATCCAAGATGCGAACCAAGATGCAGCTAACACAGGTACTTCCAATACTCTTAGCCTATGTCGCTTGCTACAGCATGTACCTGTTTTGGTGATCATATTCATATTACTTTTATTCCAGGTATTCAATTTAAGTATCTATTTACATTTTATAAGCTATCTACATGGTAAATTATTGTATTACTTATTTCTAGTCATGTACTTCTTAGTTTAGTTTTTGAAAAATTGATATTAGCTCTTTAATAATTAGTTTCGCTTTTGAAAATATCAAATTAGATAGTTTTGCTATTACGTAGAGAAATAAATAATCGCAAGGAAGTAAACTCTTGCAAGTACAGCCTTCAATTTAGCAGCGAAGCATTCTAATTATAGGTAACTGATATAACTTTGAAGAATTTAAGATTGGTAATTTTTGTTAAGTTTTTAAATAAAAATTACCAGTATTAAAGTAAAATTTTGTAAATGCAGCTATAGTGTTTGGTTTAGAGCACAACTTGTTTGAGACGCACTTATAAATAGTGCAATGCCGATTTGATGCACAAGCTGAGCTTTCAGTTAGAGGCTTTTGAAAACGTTTTGGGCCACTTCACAGTTAATTGCTTGATCACTTATTTCTCATGTTCAAAGGCTCATCAAAAGGTGTGTGCGTGTGCATGAACACACCCACGGCATAGAATCACGATCATTTGGATTTATTCCATATTTAAGCACGTCTATTGAAACTCCGATCCATAAACGTAAATTCATGCTCAACTATGCTTACTGGCTGATTTTGCTTAAATAATTGCCATTATCATAGAAATAAATCTAAATAATCAGCGTATATAAATATTATTTTTGAATGTGCTTAAATATAAGATAAGTTTTAGACAGTTAAATAAATACTCCATTCATAATGTAAAGTCATGAATAAAAACATGTTCCTCTTCCAGCAACGCAAGTAAATATGTCTTGGGTATATTTATATCATTATATTAATTTAAAAAAAAAATCCTGGTCTGTGAAAAGTGATTAAAAGTGGGTGATACTTTAAAACGGAGGTATACTTATATTAAATACGAGTGTAATCTTTAGTATTATCTTGATAATGCTACACAATATGGAAAAATGCATTCATCGTAACCACGATGTGGTTTCATAATACTACAAAAATAAAACCGACACAAAAAAGTTCCGCGTGTTCTAGTTATAGCTTCTTACCGTGAAAACTGATTAAATAATGTTCAGTTGATAAGTTTACACAATAACAACCGTTAATATAACATAATTTCAAACCTATTAAATCCAGTTTGTGCAGTTCTTACGAAACCTCATTCACCATCCTTAATAAATTCGATATTCATGACATTTCTAAAATAACTAAAACGTCGCGCGGTTTCTATATCCAGACTAATATTTTCTTTTCCGTTAAAATGCATCACATTATATTGAAAAAAAAAAAAACATTTTACATGTGGAACGTGGTTTTGTGTTCATAATCACCATAGGTATTTCCGCTTGGCCATGGTTTAAGTGCGCTACACACGGGACAGGGATAATAGCCAGAACGCGTGTGGATCCCAGCTACGTAGCTGACTCACTTGATTCGAGTATCGCGTTACTAACTCGCCTTCGCTCACTCGGACGCATTGGTAATCTTAAATCGAAAACCCAAACAACAGGTTAAAAATAAACCAAGTGGCATAAGGATTTCTAGACAATGTTCTTTATGAACGATTTATCCATAACATTTAGAATGGTGACGATAAATTTTCTAATGTATACGGCTAAGAGGCCTTTTAATTTTGTGTCGTATTGAGTCATTGAGTATTGGTCAATATATTCTTATATATGAGTTTTGAGTACCAGCAATGTATGATATGCAATCAAATGAGGACCAATGACCACACCCAGACCACAACATATTTCCACTACATAACTATGCACTGAATTATACTACCAATGATCCGATCATTGCGAGCCAGCGTGTTCTCGCTAAACAAAAACATTTCAATGTTTGTATCAAACTGCTTCCGAAAAAAATATATAGCATTGAAAAGGTATCCGTAATGACAAATTGCGTAATTTCTATCTTAGTCGGAAGAAAATGTTTACGGTTAAAGTGTACTAAAACGATAAACACAATCAAATGCAAATACAAATAGAAATACAAATACAAAGCGTCTTTATTCATCTTCAAATCAGTGTACATAAGCTAAGATGCGTGATACTGTTAAGCCGTATTTGGCCTACACATAGAAGAAGAATACTCAAGATAGTAAGATGGAACAAAATGAGAATAATCAAATAAAAAAACCATAGTAATAAAATATGGCGGCCATTAATATATCAATTCACATTTTTTATTGGTTTTTGATTATTATCGAAGTTTTTAGTTTTCTCGACTCAAATATTGTGTTTTCAGCCGTATACTTGAGCCGTATAAGCCTTGCGTTGTGAGAAGAGGGACATCTAATGACCAGGCACTTCCTTGATATCAGCTTATGCTTGCAGGAATACAGCGTCCAGTTGACCTTCAGAGAGCAGTGGCTGGACGAAAGACTGAAGTTTAACGACCTTGAGGGTAAGACCGCCATCATACTAATCCCCTTCCCCTAAGAGAGAACTTCTTTACCGACTCTGGTACCTAGTGCATTTGTTGTGATGGTTCCCCAATCGTAATACTGTGCCAATATTTGAGGAAGAAGTTGACCTTGGGAGAAAATGTGTTGAACACTGTATAGACGGTAACCTTGGACATTCTAATAATCGTTCTTCATCCCCCCCAGCCCCCTCCCCAATCCGTAACACCAATCGATGTCATACTCAGACATGGACCATTCTCTAAGCGCAGCAGTAATCTTTGCTCGAAGTTTGGTAGCACAACACATTCAATCAGTAATACCAATCTAAGCACTGCCGATAGAAGTGGCTCAGCGGTAAGATGCGAGACTGTAATTCGGGAGGTCGCCGGTTCGATACCGGCCACCGGCAGTCCTGACTGAGGATTTTTCCGAGGTTTTCCTCCGTCACAAGGCGAATGCTGGGATTGTGTAGTACTTAAAGCCCTCGGACATTCCTTACCAACTTTTTGAAATACCGCAATACCATTTGTCACCTGGAGATGGATATGGATTGTCTCTAGACAGGTTTCATGCGAAGAATTATGATCGTTGTTATGTAAGTACTGTCACATAGAACGCCAATGTAATACGCCATGCCACGGCTTTCTGTGATACCGCACAGTGATGCACCATTGTAATACGCTTTCTTGTAGACGTTAAACTGTATTCTATGCATCATCCATATCTACATTCCATTTGATATCAAAACTTATTTCATCACGGAATGAGGATACACTTGATCGATGTAAGCCTGGACAAGAACTCACTCTAAGCCTAATCCATTGCCTTTGTGACGCTAATCTGTTCGTTTCAACTACAAACGTCCATATTATATGGGGTATTTGGTTGTATGCCTTCGAATTTGTATACGTAGCCACATATTCAATTGTTTAACTGTGTTTTGACATTTGAAATTGTGTATCAAATGATATCATAGGAAACTTTTTTAGATATCAAGTAAGAAAGTCGTTACTCGTATTGTCAATACACACAGAAACTAATTAGTAACAATCTCGGATAAGCTATTGATTATTGATCGTGATAGATAACGATATAGTGATTGATACGTTCCGATAGTTTTATTTGCCTTTGTATTCCGAGAAACATAATTGAAATACATTAAATTTACAAAGCAATTGAAAAAGATCAATGAGCAGCTTATGATTTAAAACTTGTAGACTTTTGCGGCCCGAGTCACTATTATTACTTGGCTGTTGGGATAAGCCGCGTCCATTGGGAAGGGCTGGAATCTGGATCGAGTAGGTTCTCTCGCTGACTGTGTCTTTTCAAGTATTGCTCTGAAGATGGACTTCAGATTCTAATTTGTGACAATCGACGCGGCGTATTCCGACAGCGAAGAAATCATGAATTTTAAATTGTTTTAGAAGAAAGATATTCGCTCGGATCAGGTTTGATGAGTTTTGATTTATTCTGAAAGCAATTTAGGTCGTGCATCTCGCGTAATTGTACTTATTATACTTTATATACGACCTGGTTTCTAGCGTATTGCTGCACTCGTCTATTAAGTAGGTGCATTATTTATTAGATACTTTACTTATGACCTAGTTTCTAGTAGATTCCCAGGTACTGGTTATCTATAAAATACGGGCATTCAGTTAAATTGGATTGGTGACATGCAGTTGAGTCCACACACAGGGTGTGTTCCAACTTGATTTTCGCCTGCTAACCACTAACCACTTACCACTAACCTGCTACACACTAAACGCTAACAGCTTTGGGCACGCCACCTAGTATGCTAATACAAAGTTTATTGTTATTAATCATCTAATGTAAAAAAAATACGATGATAATACTTCCACTCACTGTTTGGGTATTTTCCTAACCTAAAAGTATCAGCTGTGATGGCTGGTATCAACCATCTTGGTTTAGTGGGTTAATTGGTGTCGTAGTGTACACTTTCGGCCACTTCCCACTACCCACTAACTACTAGCCAAATAAGAAGCATTGGTCTCCTGCTTGTGACGTCACTTCCTTTCGATTAGTGTAACTAAGCTTAGTCCACTACGAAAAACGTCAAGTTGGAACACACCCACAGTACGTATACAAGTATTATAAACTAAGCCAGTTACAGCTGTTCCAATTAGCTTAAATACATATTTGTATTTTGTATTTATTTACTTTTAAACTATATTTGTAACAAATACGTGTTGAAAATTGTTCATAAAAGTACTTACAAATATTTATAAAAACATTACAATTGCGTATATTATATTTGTGTCACAAATTTCAATAAAGATGATTCTGAAAATTCTTGTAAGTTTACGTCTCTATTATTGGAATCATGCTTTGCGATGATGAGTGATGTGAGTTGAAGATGTCTGAAAATGACACAGAACCTGCACCTCAACCGCATGAGCCACCGCGGAATGAGTGGTTATGTCTGAGTGACTTTCATGATTGAATGAAATTGAATATAATGAATCATGACGAAACTGCTATCGGATTCAAAACAGTGTTCTCTCGACTTTGAACATTGCCAATCTCACACAAATAATAATAGTGACGGTGCGAGGGGGATCCACCGTAAAATAAAACCAACGTTTCTTGTTTAAAAATGTGTTCCAATACTTTAGATACTGCATCACTTTTTGTGATGCACCTACCTTTAAAGTGTGGGGTTTCACGGTTACCATTTACTATTGCTGTGACAGTAACAAAAACGTGTACGGGTACTTCTAAAAATATAACATAATTTACATAATTGTAAAGATGTTTCAATAGTATTGTGCAGTGCAACGTGCGTTAATGTATAATTCATTATTTTATTGGTTGTTTTCAAAATTGAGAGATACCTTTATGAATCCGGGAGTAGAACGTGGCATTGCCATAGCATGTAATATAATAATGCTGGCTTGTGTTTCAGGGAGAATCAAGTATCTAACTCTCACAGACGCAAACCGCGTATGGATGCCGGATCTCTTCTTCTCCAACGAGAAGGAGGGTCACTTCCACAACATCATCATGCCCAACGTTTACATCCGTATCTTCCCGTACGGCTCAGTTCTCTACAGTATCAGGTACGTACCCCCCTCCCCCCCCCCCCCACCCCACCCTGCGGAAAAGTAAACCAAAATATGGCATTCCCAGATAGTTTAGTGCTTTTTCTTATGAATGCGTATTTGTTCAAACAATTAACATTTTTGTTTTTCAAATGTTCTAAAGGCTGGTTCACAAAGATTTTGAAGACATAATGCATAAGGTTTTAAGACGTTGTTTTAAAAACAACAATGAAAACAACGTCTTAAAACTAAAACTTTGTGTGAACGCCAGTACGTGTTTCCTATGATCCAACTTTACGACTACGCGTTAAACCTTAAATCGTATGTCTTAAAAATCTGTGTGGACCAGCCTTAACACATTACAAAAATGATGTAAGAATGTTTGATAAACGGAAATATTTATTAGAACAATGACACATTTATGTGAAAGATGCACTCAATTATCTGGGGGATGGCATATTTTTTCTTTGACAATTTTAAATAGTTCAAAAAACAATTCTAAATGACTGAATTAAGGAACGTGCCGCAGGGTACATCGACTTCAATATTCTGGTAATGTTAATATAATCTTAGGACTTTGTTTGCCTCGGGGAAGCCAATTGTCATATACATATTTGTCATAAGAGGTTTGTTGTCGATAGGAACAAGGGAGTTGTGCGGTGGATCAGAGTGCCCTACTATGTTCTTCTATGACATTTTGGTGGATACAGTGGCGGATCTAGACATCAGTCATGGGAGGTGCGACTTACTTGCCCAAAGAACACAACACATTAATATCGGAAAGATTTGGACGAGAGCGAAAATAAGAAACGTTCTGCGAAATTTTCTTCACAAGTGTCCGGAATAGACTAGATTTATTCCATATTCTTTCAGAAGGATTGTTTTGAGTTGATGTTTCTACTTAACTTAAACCATTATAAAGTCAGATGGGGGGGGGGGGGCGAACAAGTCACCCCTATGTATAAGTAAATCGTGTTTGGTTTAATGATTATGTACCTTTGGTGTCGGACAATCATGAGGACGTAAGGACGATCACCCCGTCGCCCCCCCCCCCCTCCCCCTGTATCCGCTACTGTAGTTATACAATAGCAATGTGGTACGATGAATATAATATCATTCTCTTCATTTTGAATTTCGGTAATTTTGTTTTGTATCTAAATAAACTGGTTGGCGAAAGAAATGATAGTAAGACTACAACAATTAACTGTAGCTTCACTGAAAAAAAAAGATTGAAATGAGTGAAAAATTAAAAAAAAAACAGACGCAAAAATCTAGATCCTTAAATCCATATCACGGACACGGCGTATAGTGTATACGCCGGGGTTTATAGGTGGAGCTTTATCGTTTGATAACAAATCGTTGTAATGCAACAATAATGTATCTGACTTTTTCGCCCACAGGATTTCCCTCACACTGTCTTGTCCAATGAATCTGAAGCTGTATCCACTGGATCGCCAAGTCTGCTCACTCCGCATGGCCAGCTGTAAGTACAGTCATATATTATCCCCTATAGGAAAACTTCCTGATAGACATTTTGTATTCATTTATTCATTCATTCATTCATTCATTCATTCATTCATTCATTCATTCATTCATTCATTCATTCATTCATTCAGTCATTCATTCACTCATTCATTCATTCACTCATTCATTCATTCATTCATTCATTTATTTATTACCATTCTATTCAGTTATAAATATTGCGCTTCGGAACCGGAGGGCTATTGCTGAAAGTTGTCACGGTGACATTAAGTGATAACTACGTAGATATCACAAAGTGAGAAAGCGTGACAACTTTAAGAAATACCCCCCCCCCCCCCCACCCCCCTTGATCTATTACAGCTGTGAAGCCACGCACTGAAGCCCTATTCAGTAACTTCTTATTGTATCCGGAAATAAATAAGTTCTGCTTGAATACAATTTTATTAATTGTCTGAATGAATGCATTATAATTCATGTTACAGTGCGCAGTAAAACGTACAGAATAGGGCTTCAGCACTGCAATATTACCTCGCTAGCATTTCAAATAGCGTTGTAGTAAGTCATCCCTAAATACTCATGTAACTATGCTCGATACTTCAGTTATTAAGACAATCATGTAAAACATAGATCGACTTTTCAACGTTATTGCACACATCCTCAACATAATCACAAGGACAGTTTATTTAAAAATTAAATTAACATAAAATTATGTTTTTAAGTAATTCTTGTTTTTCTATTTTCAATATCCTTGGTTTTGAAGTACCTTGTAAGTTCACTTGATGAGAATGAGCGACATGAATCCTTGCAAAACATGCATGTCAAAGTTTATATGCGTCCGTAAATAAACTAATCTAAACATGGCGCCTCTTGCACTAGATTACGAGCCGCCATTTTAGTATTCATTTCAGCATGGTACTTCGTATACCAGCCGTGCCTCGTACGTGTGATAGCATAGAGAACGTGATCCACATAGTGAATACAGATGAGAGAATTATTGTCCTCCGCCACATCACGGTTTACTATAAAATATCTTTGACGATAATATACACACATACATACATACAGTGCTGGTACAGGCGGACGGGGAACTTGGTAATGCCTCAAGCTACCAGTACCGGTACGTGACATTCTTGCAAGTGGGAAACTAACCTACTTATGGCGGTTGCATCGTGCTCATTTTGAAGAAAGCTTAGTCGGTATACTTCAATCATTAGGCTTCTGCACAGTGGCGTAACGCAAATCGCCCGGGCCCCCCCGCAAGAATCGTCTTGGGCCCCCTATATGGTGTTAATGAAGGGCCAAATCCATTACATTACGAAATAGACTTTTACTTGAGCTATAATACCCCCACACAGTCATCTTAAAATTAGGTAATTTAAAGTAAAAGTCCTGAATAACATGCAGTAATATCACAAGAAGCGGTCTCGGCGACGAGCATTTTTGCGTCTGGCGAGCCAAGCTGTCAGTTATGGCGTCCGTGCTCAACTGCTTGGCCTGCTCACAGTTCACACCCTATGCTGAGTATATATTAAGGTTGGAATTCATAGTCGGCCCCTACACCTAGGGGCGCCCATTGTTACCAAGGTAACAATTTTTGCATGCTATTTCCCATAAACAAAACAAATCCATAGCAACAATGGGTGCCCCTAGGTGTAGGGGCCGACTATGAATTCCAACCTAAAAGAGCTTTACAACTGTGTTGAGGCACGCTGTTGCTCCTCAAATAGTTTTTTTAAATTATTATTATTGTTAAATCTAAAAATGACTTTTCGGTATGTTGCTACTGTGACCAAAATAATAAGAAATAACATCAGGGCCAGTAGCGTATCGAGGAATTCACAAGGGGAGAGGTTTAACATCCTAAGCATGTAGGGGGTCTGGGGCGAAGGTCCCAGCCGGGGGAGGTCAG
Source organism: Isoperla grammatica (assembly GCA_945910005.1). Taxonomy (NCBI): domain Eukaryota; kingdom Metazoa; phylum Arthropoda; class Insecta; order Plecoptera; family Perlodidae; genus Isoperla; species Isoperla grammatica. The sequence continues at coordinate 29,614,115 of OX246738.1, forward strand.
TTCGCCGAAGGCGAATTTTTTTCTTCATATATGACGTTTTACACGCCTGTAAACACGTTTCAAAATCGGACAATGATACAAGATGATAGTTTATGTATTTTTCCCCCGTCCGGGTCCGTGGTAGTATTTGGCCTAGGGATTAAGAAGATTTAATACTTATACTTAGGATTCGATATAGTTTCTTATAGGCAGTGCCAATCGTAAGACAAAAGAAAAGAGGAACCCAATGACCCCTTCCATCCATAAGCCTTTTTAAATATTTTCCTTCAAAATTGTCCCATTCCTCCAATTTCAACCTCGTATGGCCTCGGAGAAGGATAGATCCGTATTGACAACATTTAAAATTTGATGACGAAAAAACAAGATCTGTACTTCTGGCGAGCTGGGCCCCCCTACACAGCGGGCCCCCCCGCTTCGCGGGGGCGGCGGGGGTCTCCTTTACGCCACTGCTTCTGCATGAGTAGATGTATCTCACTCATCGTAATCTCCATATTATATCGTCCGAAGTGGTTATAAGGTTACCGACGGTAATATATAATTCATACAATATGTGGTTCTATCTACAGATGGTTGGACCACGGACGATTTGGTGTTCCTGTGGAAGGAAGGAGACCCTGTACAGGTTGTGAAGAATCTACACCTGCCGCGTTTTACTCTTGAGAAGTTTCTGACTGACTATTGCAACAGCAAAACAAACACAGGTGGGTTATTCACTCACTTCCATCGCATTTATGAACGAATTAATTGATCGTACATAAAACAAACTGAAAATTCTTTTTTAAACAATTTGTTTCTTGAAAGATATCAATGCGTAATAGTGATCATGATTGATTAGGCGATAGTCCGGTTATTCATAGTTCCAGGTTCGATCCCTGACTTGAACATGAATGTGATATCGCGTTCTTTTCTCTTTACGTCCATTCATCTTTTTTAATCCAGTTTTAGTTCTTATAAAACTACATAGCTTGTATTGTGGCAAGATTTTAATAACCGGAGTAGGCCTACACCTTTTCCCGTTAAAACAAATTATAGATTGCAGTCGACAACGATTACATAAGGTATTATATTTTCGCCATCTTTGAACTCTGGCCGCCGTTGCAACCATACTTGAATACACAGCCTTCTCGAATATCATTCGTAAGTTCAATCATTTTCAAGTTTTAAATTGTGGCCCAACCCTCTTGCAAACCTTCTTTAACGTCGGTTCAATCCGAGGTTCTATCGCGGTTTGACACGTCAAAAAGGCTGTGCATTGAAGACGTTGTGGCGGACGCCCAAGATGTCAGCGCCCACTAAAGGGCGCGTTAAATGGCCTATTGGTTATAAGTGTTGTGACCAAGATACTGAAACTTGCTCCGTTCTTTGTTTTCCAGGCGAATATTCGTGTCTGAAAGTGGACCTGCTGTTCAAACGCGAGTTCAGCTACTATCTGATTCAGATCTACATTCCCTGCTGCATGCTTGTTATTGTCTCTTGGGTGTCCTTCTGGCTCGATCAGAACGCCATTCCGGCACGAGTGTCTCTTGGCGTAACTACCCTTCTCACTATGGCAACCCAGACATCTGGTATCAACGCCTCACTCCCTCCCGTCTCCTACACGAAGGCCATCGACGTGTGGACAGGGGTTTGTCTCACCTTCGTGTTTGGAGCGTTGCTCGAGTTCGCCCTCGTCAACTACGCTTCTCGTTCCGACATGCATCGAGAGAACATGAAGAAACAGCGCCGGCAGTGCGAGCTGGAACATGCCGCGTCGTTGGAGGCCGCCGCTGATCTCTTGGAGGACGGCGGGACCGCGTTCAGCATGGTGAGAGTGTGTGTGACACTAACACCGTGTGTACTAACTGCCCCCCCCCCCCCCACCCCCCAACACACCACCACAACATCGACAAGTGGCACTCGTACTGGAACGGCTTTCTTTTAGGGTTAATTCTTGTTATTAGTGGCACCCGCTGCGCTTGGCCGAGGCCTCCCCTCGACCACTCTTAGCGGGCGCCCTCCGACACCCGCACCCTTAAGGCCAGTTCATGATCTACCTAAGATAAAAGACATGCACAAAGTATACATCACTATTACGGCGATGTTTTTTATGATCTCTTTTTGAAAAGATCGCGAAAAACATTACTGAAATGGAAATATTCAGTTTCTCTGATGTCTTTCTTCTTAAGGACTTTGATTCCCATTGGGTGGATCGTGAATTGGTCTTCTTCCTTCTTTATTTTCAGCTCCACCTAGACAACTACTTGTGGTAAGTATGGACACACAAGACAATAATAATATGTGCCATCCTCCTAAATCCCTCCAAACCGCCACTGACCCTCGCCATCCTTACACCACAAGATGGCTACATGTGTTAAGTATCTGGACTAATCTCTGCACTAACTCTACCCTGCATGGTAAGTACTCTCATATTGGCTTTCTTCCAGCACAGACCGCTTCAGGTTTGCACTCTGACGCCTACACGAATAATAAATAATACATTTGCTCAGGATACCTAGCGTGCAATTGCTTTTGAACCGCTTTGGGATGTAGTATAGTGTTACTTCAGACTGATACCCTGCTGTGTTCCAAACACTTCATTTTGATGGTCACTTCCAAGTATCATGTTTAGTGGTGCTGGAGACACTGGAAACTTCTATCGACACATAAGTTTGTATCCGGTTTTTACTTTTTACTGAATTGTAAATAATGCTGTGGCTAATGCAATGTTTGTTTTGTGGTTGATAAATAACTACAATCGCGCCATATTAATTTCTTGTCTCAACTAAAGAATCTCAGATGAACACTGAACAATGAACATTGTGATGTCTCCTCCATGCAGCTACCGATACTACGAGACTATTTAAATAGACTAAAGTAACCCTAACAATTGTGTGTTCAGGGTTCTAGAGTCTTTGACACAAATAGTTTCAAAAGTGTGAGAATCTAATTTGTTTTGTTCGTATCCTTAAAATTACATTTTCATGCTACATAAATTCTCACAAAAAGGATGCAAAATTGATCGTGTTTGATTTCAATAATGACTCAAAATTGTTTAAGTTGGTACGAACGTAAAATATTTTTAAACCTTTTCTGAGAATATATGTAACCATGACAATATCTAGCCCGATATTAGTTCCCAAATTTTATTTTTAATGTAATTATAAAAATCATGTTCAAAAACCTTAAAAATGCTTACGCTTTTCAATCTATGTGTGTGAAATAATCGGATGTAGCCGCGGTATCTGTAGCGTAGATGGGAGAGGGACATCGTTGGTCTTGAACGAAACATTTGTAACTCTCGAGAAAGAAAACGCGGTAGAGTCTCAACGGCAACGGCTGTTTACTGTGTCTAACCGCCCAACACACGTAGTATTATGTTCACCGCGCATGCGCTATGGACATGGTCGACAGACTATACATCCGACGCGATACGCTGACATGCGCGGCCAACATTATACCAGAGGCACACACTAACCGGTAGCGTTGAGCCTCTACCCAACGTAAGTGGCCTTGTACTCAAAGGTTTTACATCTCAATCGGATCAAAAGCTCTTGCATGGCTTGTACAAGTGTATTATTTTAGTACGAGGAACACGACAACGGATGAAAAGACATGAACAACTTCGTATGTTGGGTACGTCCAGAAGGGAAGAGAGCCTAGGGTATTTACCCCAGCCCTAGATAGGGTACGACGTACATAATCCCCCCCGACCCCACTTTGCAACCAGATCTTTAAGGGGGATCTTTTAACACTGGCATGTGATCAGTTGGTCGGTCATATAAACTAATTCATATAAAGTATAAACTTCTTTGTGGAATTGTGCAATGCTGTTGTGTGTATATAAATAATCTAATGCATGGGTGGCCGATTCTGTGTGTCAGAAGTGGAATCTTGCATGATGACCTGAAGTGAGCATCAGTGTTCTCGTCAGGCCATAGTCTTTGGAGCAGCATTGAATTTAGGCATACTTGTGGGGTGGCCGCGATGGCCCATGGAAACTGACTTTTATCCCCCCCACGCAAGAAATTACTAAGCACTATATACTAGTGCCACCGCGCTTAGACAGTGAACCAGCATGTGGGGATGGCACTAGGGGGTACTGAGACGGTTTCGGATGGCACTAGGGGGTACTGAGACGGTTTGGGCACTGTAATAGTTAAATTCAATATTTGGAATATTGACATTTGTATCTTGTAGATTGTTATAATACAAAATTAAGTATAAAATTTAATTCCAATATGGGCAAACCTGACAACTTCGCTTTAGCTAATAGGATGCCAGACCCAAAATTTAGTTAGTTATAGTCGAATAGTTATGGTTTATTCAGGAATTTCTCTAGTACATTGTTTGTACTTTCAATAAAATCATTCCCCGTGTCTTTCTCGCAGCAACAATGCAGACACAACTTGTGTGGACAAATTGTGATGTGATGTTTTTACCCTTCAAACATTAATATTTTCGATAGTATTCGTTCTACTATCCAGTTTTATTAGCAAACACTTTTGAACTCCTCTCCCCCCCCCCCCCCCCCCAACGATAAAAGTCTGAATTCAACGCTGCTTCAGAGTATTTACCAGTTAAGCAGGTGAGTGAGATAAAATCGATAACCTTGCAACCGATGTTTGTCCCGTGATCGAGGCAAAGTAGTCTACTTGATTTGTCCCTAAATCGAACATTCGATTGAAAATTATCGTTTTCCTGACGCCGACCAATTTGTTCAAGGGTTGTTTTGAGTAGTTTTTTCGATTTTGGTCGTTTCTGAACCTTCTTCAAAAGAATGTATTTTTTTCTAAAAAACTGGCCAAACTCGGTTTTATTGATACATTTTTTTAGTCTGTCTTATCTTTGATGTCCCGATACAATTGAAAAAGTGAGAAACCGCTTACTTCAATCAATCTTGTTTAATGCCCTTTTTATTCTGCACTGTTCAAATGTGCACATTTCACGTTTTTTAGAAACAGTTTCACCTGCAGTTGACAGCAAACCGCCTGTCTGGTAAATACTCTTTTGAGGAAATAGGATTGACTAATGACGAGTAAACTTGTTATAACATATTGATCCAAAATGTCGTGACGAATCCTCAATTTCTTTTTTGTCTTGCGAAGTTAGTTCATATTTTTATTTACCATAAAATCTACTCTGCACAATGATAATATGACGTAAACTAAAACAGTATAGTGTTTTGGTTCAGTTTTTCCACTTTTATAGTATTTTGAACAAGAAAAAATGTGTTCTCAACTTATCTATAACGTCTCGAAACATGTTTAATTTATTGTATTGAAGTATTGTATAAATAACCCTGAATAGATGACGACAAATCCAGAGAAATGTTGACTGCATAGAATATGCGATAGGCATCACTTCTTGTGCTGATGACTGTGAATGTGTTAAAGACGGAAGGGTAGTCTTACGTAAAGGGTATCTTGAGAACACTACAAACTAATTAACATAACATTGAAAAAGTGATATATAAAAATAAATGCTCTTATTTTGTGGTATCTAAAACTGCATATACAATTTTTAAGTATTGCAACAATAGTTTTGTATGTTATTTTGGGAACAAAATATTCTAGGCTTACACGAAACTGCTTGGCTTTGCCATCGCTTTACCGAATCGAATTCCAAGATTTTATTCATCCCGTTTAGCCTTTTTCTGATTTCCGAATAATAATAGTATGTACAGGGTTGTGTACCTTTTACAGTAGTTCTGAAAACACAAAGTTATATTTGTATCAAAAATACATACTTTAAAACTATCTTGTATATTTAGTTCATAAAACACATTCATTTGAGTAGGTACAGGGTGTATTCACGTATTGCGCATGGTGGCCACATTGGAGGCCACAATGCCATGTGATTGGTAGTTCATTGTTACTACGTTTCAGCTGGCGTTTGATGCAGATTCAACTGTTCTCTAACTTTGGTTTGCTCAAATACGTTTGCTATTATTACTTAAAATCAACATAAACAAACTCTTTTGTCTCGATTACTCTTATAATCGTTTCCAAAAGCATACAATAATCATTTTCGTACACTTTATCGGGGGATATCCGTGTTCAAACTCTCACATTTCCCCGTAAACAATATTATTCGTTTTCTATTGACAGCTAAATGAAACTTGAAATAGTACTAGATGGCCTCCAATATGGCCGATGTGACGTCACGTGAATACTCCCTAAATGTATATTGTCCAGATTGGTGTGTGGGTTGTGTTACGTAAGGGGGCGGGTTGTTCACAGAAGCCGCTGGCGCGCCACCAGAGCGAAGCACTAGCGCTGGAGAAGGTGCGGCAATGCGAGATACACATGCAACCTCCACGGGAGAACTGTTGCCGCACTTGGCTCTCCAAGTTCCCCACCCGATCCAAGCGTATTGACGTCATCTCCCGCATCACCTTCCCCCTCGTCTTCGCCCTCTTCAACCTGGTCTACTGGTCCACATATCTCTTCCGGGAGGAGGCGGAGGACAACTAAGCACGACAGCTAGGCTTCGTCGCGTGCCGGGTGGAGGACATTAAGAATTACACAGTTATCAAACTAGGCAGTCAGCGGTCACGAGGAGGACAAGTAGATGGTTATCGAAATAGTCTGTCATTGGCCAAGTGGAGGTTAATGGTAGAGGCCACGTGGAGGACAAGTAGCCAGTTACTAAACTATACGGGAGGTAACTGGTAAATTAATGACCAAATTGAGGACAACGTAGTAGATGTGAGCCGTGTGGACGCCACTTCTACCATCTACCAAGTGGAGGACAGGTAGTCGGTTACCAATCCTTGAGAAGGCCAACTAGTCTGTCATAGGCCAAGTGGAGGACAGGTAGCCGGTTATCGAACCGTGTGGAGGCCAACTTGTCTGTCATAGACCAGGTGGAGGACAGGTAACCGGTTATCGAACCGTGTGGAGGCCAACAAGTCTGTCATAGGCCAGGTGGAGGACAAGTAACCGGTTATCGAACCGTGTGGAGGCCAACTAGTCTGTCATAGGCCAGGTGGAGGACATCGAACCATGTGAAGGTCATAGGTATCCATGTAAAGGGTTGAACGAAGCGTCTGCTAGTGAGGGGACAACTGACTGCTAAGCCTCGATACTGAATGATGTGTAAGCGAAGAGGGCTTAAGTCCAGCTCTCGGACGACACTTCATATCACGCCACCCAAACATTGTGAGGGCTGGAGAAATAAAGTATGACAAATTAATTATTCCAGTATTGGCAGTGATGCAATAATGGATATGGAAACCAGGGTCATATTCAAGTCAGATAACTGTTGTAAATACAATCAAATTTATAATAATTAAATAGGCCTATAAAGACAGCAGACAAACTAACACAATTATGTGATTTTGTTTAAGATCATGGTATGTCTTTATCTTTAGTAATTTTAACAATGTTGTATTGTATGTTAAGTCCATTTCATACGCGAATTAAAGCAACTTTATAAAGTGTATGATTAAAATGATTAAATTAAAAGATGTTATTCACTTTTGTCAACACAAAATAGAAATGAAAAGTATAGACATTGCACACTCACATTATATATTATTGTTAACATATTTATAATTGTTAATGGACTGATTTATGCACGTTTTGAGCAGCACTGTATCGCAACTCACGAATGACGTCATAATGTGGTACTTCCCGAGGGAGCAATTAAGGGACACTATTGCCCGCGTGGACTCCTGCGTCTTGTTCGTCTCACGGTGGGCTAGAATCTTCCAACCCGCGCTCGTAAACAAATGGGAAACGTAAACAAACCAGCACGTTTCACTGGTTGACATTGCGTTTAAAAGAAAAGTATTATGTTTTCCAAACAACACCAAGCAAATTAATAAGTATATCCTTTTTTATTGTAGTTATGATAATTTGTTCGTGTTCATAGTTATATTTTCTGTGTAGGAAAGCAAGTGTGTTTATGACATTTTAACGTTGGGCGATTGGCAATTTCAATCCGAACATCTCAGATCGTAGCAGGAGCAAAGCAAATATAGCCAAACAGCTGTATGAATTAACATCAATTGCTCAAACATGCAGCTTGACATAAACTATTGATATTGAGTTTAATATTTTTTATGCACTTGATCTTGTTTACAGACTATTAAACCGTGAACAGATGCGACTATCAGCTAGTTTTTCTATGGCTACTAAACCAAGTTTTGAATCTAAACAACTGACCATATTGAATTTTTTTCTGCATCTGTAAAACGAGATACCAAAGTCATTCACGAAAGTGTATCTGTGAGTTGTAATGTAACCCCCAATGCACGTCCGTGAATGACGCGTAATCTTGTACGTATAAGCACTTCAGTTACAACAGGTTTTTTTCTATATGTACTAAATACGCATGTGTGTCTATTAAGAAATTAAAGTAAAACTGTCTACCACACATAATATTCTGTCTACTGGATTCCCATGTATGTTACCTTTCGCCGACGTTGTTCCGTTCAGTGATACAATTATTGTAGTAGCATACCTATGTTCAATGTAATGTTGACCTTTTGAAGAGCCCACTTATCTCGTTGCATATAATTACTAGTAAGTCAGAGCTGTCATAAATGTAGTATTGTTTATTATAGGGATATTAATTGATGCATAATATTATTATGTTATAGAAATGATGCCAATTATTATAGGTAATTTAAAATACCGTACATGCAATCATTGGAATAAAACATAATGTAACTGAATTTATGTCAAATTGTTTCCGACAAATGTGCACAGATGTAATAAACAACGACTTCTATTGTATATTGGTGTTTATCTCAACAAAACATTATCACAACACATCCATTATAGTGGGTTTTGAAGGTTTCTCTGAGGGTCAGTTATATGTAGTACCCATCTAACAGCCCTTACCACTTAGCACGAAAATGATTTATTATTTTCTAGATAGTTGTAACACCGATATTTCAACGTTTGAATCGAATGTGGTTTGGGCAAGACATTGGGAGTGGAAAGTGGAAAGAGATATTTTGTATGAGCGCCTATGAGTGTCGTGAGTATGAATCGGAGGAAGATAATTTACCGTGGTTGGCGAGTGAGTGAGTCTGTGAGTATGTATGCATGTATGTTTATTTGTTGGTTCAGTTAGCCATTTTTATCACTTAGATATTTTTTTTATTTTAATACAATACAATCACAATTACAATATTTGTTTTAAGATTTATTAGCTCCCTAAGGAGCTTTCACTACATACATACTCCACTTCTTCCATCTCACTATTATATTGGCATAAAAAATTGCATAGAAAGATTACACAAATAAAACCACTGTTATTATTCTTAACAATCATCCATCCTATTTTTTATCAAGTAAGTATATTTGGATTTAAATATGCCCCGACCTTTAACCTTTTTTATTTTACCTAGTAATTTGTCGAACTCGTTGACACCCGCGAATCCGCGATAAATGAAGAGCTTTGCCATTGTTTACTTTTGAATGTAACCTTGAATGACCTTCTTCGGTTCCCCTCGTATTTATTTTATACTAGCTTACCCGTCGCGCGTTGCTGCGATCTCAAAAGAAAGAAAATTTAAGGATTGTGGTTATGATGACATTGAATTAACATAATGCCATTTTTATTGAAGGTTATTCATTTTAATAAATCATTTGAAAGTGTTGTTTTTGAAACACAATGTATTTTTCCGTCTGGTGGTACGCAAAGGGTGGTGGGGGGCGGTTGTACTCATTCAGAAACCTTCATGGGCGTGCGTACAATAACTCACCAAAGATTTATTGCAATCGGATGAATGTTCCCTCCCACCTACGTCACGCTCACGTGACGCGCTCAACCCGCCCCCAACATGGCTGCGTATGTGAGTAAACATTGCAGGCGTTTTGCATGGAACATATGGGAACTTTGGGTAGTTTGAGCGTAGATTTCCATAGCGAATGAGCAATGCCGCGTTATTGTTGTGTTCCTAGATGCAAAAATAATGCTACAGTTCCTGGCATATCATTTCATTTGTTTCTCAAAGATGCGAAGCTAAGAAAGATATGGGAAATTAAAATACGCCGTGACAGCAGAAGGGACCAAGCCGTTTCGTCAACAGTGACAGTGTGTTCTAGTCATTTCATCACAACAGACTTGAGGGAAGCTGTAAACGGCAGCAAAAATTGCCTCAAGAAGGATGCAATCCCAAGTGTGTTAAGTTTTACTTCCCCAAGAAAGCTGAAAGCACCGAGGATCAGAGTTAATCGTTACAGTTAATTAATTAATTCATGAAAGTTAATAGTTACATAAATAGCCTGCACGCCTAGGCAGGGCTAGGCCTAGACTAGAGGCTAGGAAAATGTAGGCCTACGCTAGGCTAAATCCAGCCAAAGCCCTAGTTTCAAAGACAGGTGACAGGTAGAGGCCCTACCTGTCATCTAGGCCCCAAGTAGGCGTGCATTATAGTGGCGGTAATATATGTCTGCATTATTATCTTTAAATCATGAATTCTAATGTTTTACAAACTAGAAATATTAAACAGTAAACCGTGCATAATAGCAGACATATGAGTGCATCATTAATATACCGTAACTAAATTAACTAATTAAAAACACGTAGGTACACTTCTAGCCTGGACGAGATTAGTGCCTGCCACCTGATTTTCAGCGGTCCAAAACTCTTTCAAAAAGGAAGGTACAAACAAGCTGTAACTTTCTTTGAGTAGCCTCTGGCTTCCTTCGTGACTAAAATACTTAAAAACTACACTCATCTCGAAATTTTTAAACAAATTTAAAGATTTCCCCTAAGCGTGCCCCCGTAACAATAGCATGGTATCCATCGTTTTCTCAAGAATGTTTACTCACTTCTCGCGCGCCATCTCTGGAGCGCGCGGGAAACTAAAGTAAGCTCCTCCCATCGCAAGTCGTCATGCATGTTGGTGGCTCAGTAAGGTGGGAAGGTGAGGGGGGTTGGGGGGGGGGGCGGTTATCATTCAGAAACCTTAGCGGGCGTGCATCACTAACTCACCAAAATTTTATCGCAGTCGGATGAATAGTTTAGGAAAGCATTATTAAATATTGGTGTAACAGTGGGGGTGGCCGGTGAGGGGGGCGGGGGCGGGGAGGGGAGGGGGTGGTAATCATTCAAAAACCTTAGCGGGCGTGCATACACTAACTCACCAAAATTGTATCGCAATCGGCTGAATGGTTTAGAAAAGCATTATTGCATGTTGGTGTCTCAGTGCGGGTGGGGGGTGAGGGGGGGGGGGGTGGGAGGTGGTTATCATCCAAAACCCATCGCGGGCGTGCGAACAACAACTCACTAAAGTTTCTTCGCAATCGGATGAATGGTGTATAGTACTTTCATTATTGCATGTTGGTGTCTCAGTGGTGGTAGCGGGTGGTGGGGGGGGGGGGGGGATGGTTATCATTCAGAAACTTTTGCGAGCGTGCATACACTAACTCACCAAAATTGTATTGCAGTCGGATCAATGGTTTAGAAAAGCATTATTGCACGTTGGTGTCTCGGTGGGGGTGGTGGTTGAGGGAAGGAGGGTTATCATTCAGAAACCTTAGCGGGCGTGCTTACACTAACTCACGAAAATTTTATCAAAGTCGGATGAATAGTTTAGGAAAGCATTATTGCATGCATTATTTAAAAAAAAAAGCATTATTCAGTGGGGGTGGGGGGTGAGGGGGGGGGGGGTGGGAGGGGATTGTTATCATCCAGAAACCATCGCGGGCGTGCGCACAACAACTCACCAAAGTTTCATCGCAAACACCGCCCCCTTCAAAAGTTGTGTGAAGGGAAATGTCATGTCCATGATCCTATCACAGTGTACACCGCCCCCTATGCGACTGGGAAACGGAAGCTAGGTACAATGTATCTTGAGGGATGTAGAGAAGGCAGTGAATAAATGAATGATACTGCCACATTCTCCCACTCGCAGCGCCAGCGTAGTGCCAGCCCTCAGACAAGGTCTACTTGATCTCCGCATAACTTAGCCATGAAAAAAGGGCTGATTTACCCATCCAGGAGGCTCTGGACTTGAGCTCAAACTATGGTGGCGCTACTTCTATTCCAATGTCTTTGGCAAAATGCTGCCATCACAGCCTGCTGGATGGGTCAAGTAGACCTTGTCCGCGCTGATTTACCCATCCAGCAGGTCATGGATTTGGGCTTGGACGGTGGTGGCGCATTCTACGTCAAGCTTTGCGTGCAAAGCCCCATTAACACAACAACAAAACTTCCTATGCCTTATACCACAGCCTTCTCGAACGTCGGTTCAATCCATCGCGGATTGACCCGTCGAGAAGGCTGTGCCTTATACATTGGGCCAAAAAGGGCCGTTTTCTCGAAACAGGGGGCCCTTTTTCAAAAATCGCTCTCGTACAAACCTTTCCCGTGACGAAAGTTTCATACAGATCGGATGAATGGTGTAGTCACGCATATAGGACAAACAGACATACTTCATTTTATATATATAATAATATAATATAACAATAAATGTAAATAAAAAAATAAAAAAAAAAATAAAAAAAAATAATAATATACATATATATAAGAGGAAGATAGAAGAAGATAGAAGAAGATAGAAGAAGAATAGAAGAAGAAAGATAGAAGAAGATAGAAGAAGATAGATATATGCCTGATACGTGTCATTTTATCAGCAGATAACTTGGCATCATTTTGTTTCTAATTTGAAATATAAAAACTAAAACTATGAACACTAATTTATTTCAAAGCACTTAGCGTCTGTACTTTCTTACATCTAGTTATACACCTCATGGCTTTGTTTTGTAACACCTGGGCCCAGTTTAGAGACGTGCTAGTTAAGGCAAATCTTAGTCGTTCTGCAATGTCAAAAATGATACAATATAGTTACATATTAACAATTTCATCATATTTTATTTATAATGAATGTGTACCCCGAGATGATTTATTTTGATTTATCTAGCTAGGATGCACCTAACTTATGAGAACTTTGAGTAAGGCATCTTATCTTTGTGAATCCAGGTCCTGTAGTCTATTTATATCGTTTTTCCCTAGTTGGTATAACACTGTAGCTCCAAATTAAAAAAAGTCCTAATAATACTATTATATAACATATTTCTGGTTTGTGTGAGTGACTGAGTGAGTATTTGTTTCATTCACGTCACACTTAACAGGAAATGTGGGGTAGTTTTCTGCAGATATATAGGGACCTCTTGGAAAGATTTGTGCCGCAGGTGTCTAAGGGGGGTGGGACCGACACAGTGTATTATAATAAAAGAATATGGTGGTTGAAGAGGAAGTGCAGCAGAGGGATATATAAGAGGTATAGGAAGACAGGGTAAAGGTAAGGAGAAACTAAAGGAGTGGAAGGAAGTTCTTATTAGGGCAAAGGTCAATGCCATGGATGAATATATTATGCTGCACTTAATGGTTGATGAGGGATTCCAAGGAAAAGGGAGAAGGTTGTATCAACATCAAAGGAACCAGAAAGGAAGGGGGGGGGGGGGGGGGCGAAATACCCACACTTAAAGGGACTAGAGATGAGATATTTACTAGTGACAAGGACAAAGCGGAGGCTTTGAACTCACACTATATGGGGAGGTATTCCAAGAGAGGAAAGATTCTAGTATGCACGTGGGAAGGGGGGAGGGGATACAAGCCTTTCACTTTAACGAATCTTGATATTAGAAAGGTTTTAAGGAAAATGGGAGGGGGAAAGGCCTCGGGGCAGGGTGGGTTGATGTGTAGATTTTTGAATTTGGGGGGGTGGGGGTTATTAGGTTTGTAGGGGACATTTGCAAGAAATCGTTAAGACAAGGTACCATACCGGAGAGTTGGAGGGAAGGACTTGTAGTGCCAATACATAAGGGGGGGATAGAAGTCAAGTACGGAATTACTGACCAGTTAGTCTCACTTTGGTAGGGAGCAAGATAATTGAAATGGAAGTTGCAAATTATGTTAGGGAGATGTTGGAGGGGGAGAGATGGTTGGTAGATAGCCAGCATGGGTTTAGAGAGGGGTATTCTTGCGAGACGCAATTGATGGGACTTGACCAGGAGGCAGGACATCGGAGAGGCTCAAGATAAGGGGGAGGAGGTTGAAGCAGTTTTCCTTGATTTTGAAAAGGCTTTTTATAAAGTGTATCGCGGGATTTTGATGACGAAAGTTGATAATGTGATAGTGTGATTGCAGATAAAGGGGTTGTAAGGTGGATAGGAGATTTTTTAGCAAAAAGGTCACAAAGGGTAAGGGTGGGGGATAGCGTATCAACAACTTTAAAGTTACATCGGGGGTGCCACAGGGATCGGTGCTGGGACCACTGTTATTTATAATGTTTATTAATGATATAGAAACTAAGGAAGGGATATTGAGTCAAGATTAAGGTTGTTTGCTGATGATTGCGTCTTGTAAAGGGTAATTAAGAGGGTGGAGGATGCAAAGTTGTTGCAGGATGATTTGAACAGGATAGAGGAGTGAGGTGATGTTAATAGGATGGGTTTGAATGCGGGAAAGTGTAAAGTGGTTGGGTTCACGCGTAAATTAAAAGGGGATGCGAGAGAGTATTTTCTTGGGGGGGGGGGGTGGGGGGATAGTTCAAGAAAAGGTAAAGAAGTATAAGTATTTGGGAATTGTATTGGCCAAAGATTTGGGATGGGGGGACCAGGTGCAGGAAAGTGTAAGAAAGGGATATATAACCTTAGGGTTTGTTATGAGAAATTTGAAGGGAGCTTGTAGGGAGGTAAAGGATAGGGCTTACAAGACAGTGGTTCGGCCTATATTGGAATATGGTGGTGCGGTGTAGGATCCATATAGGAAGGGGGAGGTCAGGGAATTAGAGAAGGTGCAGCGTAGGGCGGCAAGGAAGGTTACAGGACAAGTTAGGAGATGGAGGTATGAGGAAAATAGGTTAGGGAACGTAGTAAGGGCTTATGATAGTGTTACAGCAATGGTGGGGGAACTTGGTTGGGAGTCCTTAGAGGAGAGACGGAGGAGTGATAGAATGTGTAATCTATATAAAGCAGCTCGGGGAAAATAAGGGTGGGGGGAAATCCAGAGCAGGTTGCAAGAAGGAGTATATAGAGGGAGGGGGGATCATAATTGGAAGTTTCAACGTCAGGTAGTGAAAAGGAATACTGACTACCGTTGTATACTGACCAGCAAGTGTGACATTTCCATGAACAGCGCAATATAACATGCTACAAACCGAAGTTGGGAAACCAGTACAAGTTGTTATCCACCGGCTATTGTAATTTGTAAGATTCAACTACACACACCAGTAATAGAAAGAATTGCGATTTGAAGTGAAGACACGCACCAAATTGGACCGTGCTAAGAAAAATAACAATAATTAGGAACGTGTATGAAAGTACTAATAAACGAGTACATTTTATAACGTTGCGTGCATGGTGTGGAAAACATCACGTTGACATGAAATCACGATGACAATCTACTACAAGCAACTCACTCTCTTACTCGTTCAGATATAACAATATAACTAGAGCTGAGAATTGAACACGGGTCTTCATCATGATGGGTAGAGGCCCGTGAAATAAGCATAAATTTTGTTTTGTTTTAACGTTTATCCAAAAAAATAAGCATTAATTAGTTTTAAAAAGGCAAAATTTTAGTGATAATTAGTTTTTATCTGAAATCGGGGTTTTAGCAACAAAATATTAGCCGTGGACCCAAAATTGTGATCAAAAATCTTTGTTGATTGAGATTGTTCATTGACACCACAGATAGCGGACTGTGATTTACACTATGAATACAATCAAAATTAAAATAAGCCTACTAACCAAATGGAAATGGTTGAATGGAATGTTCAGGAAATCGACAAAATATTTTTAATTGTTTATAGAAAATTCCCTGTAATTAGCGTGAATCCATGCTTACCGTATGAAATGGAGTTTTTTGCTTGAATTCGCAAGAAAAAAGTAGCTTAAATTAGGAACAACCTTATCAAAGTTTAAGAACGTTCGTAAAAAATTGCAGTTTTCACTTGTTGTTTTTATAGTTAATGCAAATTTCACGGGGCTCTTTTGATGGGTATTGCTTTGACCACTAGTAATCTGAAACATGATTGTTTGGACGCGCGCGGAAACACTTTTACCGAACCTGCAAATAAATTTGAATAGACATTGGAGAATATTTTTTTTAAGATCACCGTATATTCACTAAAATAATGCTAGCATAGATTTATTACAAAGAAAAGCGGTCAAAAATACATGGAGGTAGGTTTCATTAAACAATGCTCGTGCCTCACAGGTAATGAGTGTAATGTAGAAGCGTCGAGTAAAGAGATGCAACGCTAGCAGCAGCTGTCTGTCTACCGCTCAACATTATGCTCGTCGGCTAGTAGCAGAATGAAAGCGCATGCGCAGTGACAAGGTAATGATCAACGATGCTACGCATATGATTCGATGTCATCGTGCAGCATGGGTCTACATTCTGCTACTAGTCGACTTGCGTATGTTGACTGTACGAAACGTTTGGCAAACAGCCGCTGGCGTCTTGCATTAACCATATTTTATAAGTAGCGTAAAAGAGATTGTGGATAGCATACCCAATCCTGCGGAGCCTATTGTAATCGCAGATTCGGAGTACGGCCAAAATATTGAGATCTGGGACAAATTCGAGCCAGTTACTATTACTGAATTGAAAACAATAGTTAACAGTCTATATAGCAAAAAAGAAGGAATGGATGGTGAATCTTTTCGGTTTTTTAAAGAAACTTTTAGTACTATTGGTATGCCTCTACTTAACGTTATTAATAGTTCACTTGAGGCTGGTGTTTTTCCTGAAACGTGGAAACCATAAAAAATTATTCCAATTCAGAAAGTAATTAATACAAAGTAGGCAACTGAATATAGACCAATATTTGAAAAAATAATGAAACTTGCTGTACATAAGCAGCTTCAAGCATTTTTTGACCGAAATAAATTGTTATTTGAAAATCAAGCTGGTTTTAGAAAGGAATTTTCATGTAAAACGGCTTTGCAGTTAATATTGTCCAAATGGAAGGAGGATTTGGATAAAAATAAAGTTATATTGGCTGTTTTTTTAGATTTTAAGAGAGCCTTTGAAACGATCGATATGAAGATTTTATTAAATAAACTTGAAGCGTATGGTGTGAAGGGCACTGTTTTAAAGTGGATTCAATGTTATCTAAATAATTGAAAACAATATGTTCAGTTCAAAGGGGTAAAATCTTAGAGTAAAATAAATGACTATGGAGTGTCTCAAGGATCTGTCCTGGGTCCTCTATTGTTTATTATATATATAAATGATTTACCAAAGTGTGTTAGGAATGTCGTTATAAATTTATTTGCTGATGACACTCTGATATCTGCTTCGGGATGTTCCTATGAGGTAGCATGTGCTATACTTAACAAAGCGTTGTCTCAAGTTAGTGACTGGTTAAACAGAAATAAACTTAAACTTAATGTCACCAATACTAAATGTATGTTACAAAATACAAACATCATCAAAGGAAAAGAAAAATGCAATTGTTAATAGTACTCAGTCGGATGATGTGTTAGTATGTATTGATGGTGAGAAACTAGTAGTTGTAGATGAGTTTAAGTACTTAGGGGTAATTCAATTCAATTTCAATTTGACTTTTACTCGCCATATTGATTTTATAAATAAAAAAGTAAATAAAAAGCTGGGTTTTTTGACGAGAATTTCGAAGGATCTCTCACTTTGGGTGAGAAATCTTATTTTTAAAACTATTATTATGCCACATATTACTTATTGTTCAACTGTATTGTGGGGTATTTTTAATAAGGACATGTATGTGCTTCAAAAGCTTCAAAATCGTGGCATGCGGATAGTACTGCGGTATAATAGAAGAACCCCCATTAAAGTGATGTTAGAAATGTTGAATTGGCAAAGTATTGAACAAAAAATAGCTATGAGTGTTTTGATATTTATTTACAAGATGGGACGAAGGAATGGGCCGGTTAATTTTATCAATGAGACGGACTCCCACGATACAAGAGGAAGTTGAGACACGTAAAAATAAGACAAAGTCACAAAAATCCTTATTTTATTCAGGTTTTATATTGTTTAATAAAATGTTGAAAAAAATAAGATGACAAGAGATGATGTTTTAAGATACTCGCTGAATACTTTAAAAGGTGTGTGTGCCACCTTTGTTGACAATGAATTTGCATAATTTTATCTGTATATGTAATGTGTGTAATGGATGCCTAATTATTGTCCAGGCTGTTAATAATTGTAAATGATGTAATGTAGTAGCTAGTGCAGCTAAAATAAAGAACATTATTATTATTATTATTATTATTATTATTATTATTATTATTATTATAACCCTACACAATATACTCAACGGTATTATTCTTTGTTATTCGATTGTCAATGGAAATCCCTGGAAATGGTTTTTAGTCAGTTCACGCTCAATCCATTGCAGGTTAGTATGATGTGGTCATACAAACCCCTCAAGGAGTAATAACGGTTGTCTGGAGAATACATGTTACACTTGGACGGACGTGCGATTACGACCCAACCGAATCAAATGTTGACCACCTGTCATTTTCTTGGAATTTTTAAGTATTGTAAACACTGTCGTAGTCTTTCGCGGCCCAAGTCAATAATAAAAGCTGTATTTTCACCTTTTCTGCGGAACTCCCGATTTCAGTCAATTAGAATTGCTTTTAAATATGTTTAAATTGTCCCAACTGTGTCAAAATATGTCATCCTGTAATGAATTTGCTGCTCTTTCTTATGAATGTTTGTTTCAATCAAAATTTCCGTTTTTCTGATGTCCTTATAATTACCTTTTGTAATGAAATTTTGCTGGATACCTTTCACACCTAATGAATCTTAAATCATCACCTGAAATCATCTACAAACCGTAAATATTTATTTTAATTATAAACCATTCATAAGAATTAGCATGTATTTTGATTTTCATTTGGGACAATTTTAAACCATTTTAAGGCGATTTTAACAGACCAATACCGGGTGTTCCGAAAGTTAGGTGACCATACAGCCTTAACTTGTATTCGGTTGTAGCTGCGTCCATTGTCACAATAACCCTCGCAATAACCGCAAAATAATCTGTTAAAGATTTAAGTAATCGACTTGGACCGGAAAACTAAGTTTAATTATTTATTTCAGTATTTTGTTGACAAAGAAATACTTGAAGCTGTGTTGCGCGCTCCAACATTAGCGCGGGCTTATTTCAAGGATATAGAACTTGCAAAGCTGTCCGCGCTCGATTGCCGTGGAATAGTGTGATGGAGATAGAACGACTGCTGAGACGCAACTAAAGAGGTGAGAAAACCGATGCTATGATAGTTCTCCTTTCAGAGTTAGACCATCGAAAAAGTTGTAGCCGACACACTAGGCTATACATAAAAGTAAGATAATTATTGTGTTTTACTAATGTCTTCTTTATGCAACGTTTGGGTACATGTTTTTAGTGGGTTTCGACAATCCAAAATGCAACATTATCGATTAAAAAATTTGAGAAAACTTTGCATAAATAATGTTTTTGAGTTAAGAATATAACCTGGATTTTTAAACCTCTTGTATATAACTTATGCAACCTCAAGAGGTAGTCTTAGGCATGACTTCCTTTTAATAAATGCTCGCGTTGTCCACAAGGCAAATTTTGTTGGCGCGCTCAGTGTCTATTCTCGGTGCCTTTAGTACAAGTTTTTCGTTTTGCATACAAAATATAGCTTTAGGGAATGGATAGTGTTGAAGGATCCTCAATAGGTGAAACATTTGCTTTTGACATTTGCGATCTCTTCATGTATTGAATACTTGGTACATTTTGTTGTATTAAGCAATCAAGTAATCAAGTAATCAAGTAATCAACGTTAGCGTTAGTTAGATAATAGAGTTTAATCTTGAAAAAGAAGGAACAATTCTTCGTAAAAACTATAAATATAATTAATTTGTCTAAATTGATTTATAGATTCCGCAAAATGAACAATGATTTCACTTATTGCGACCAAGAAAAATGTAATGATGTTAATATTTGGACTTCACGTGTAATATATTATCAAAGATTATGTATTATAAAGGTATTTAATTTTAAATATAGACAGCAAAGTGGAGCCTCAGCTTGGTTTTTCAAAATCAATATATTCCATAAAAATATAATTTAGAAAAAAGTTTGCAATTTTTTAATTTAATTTTGATATTTTGGAACGTAATAAGAAATATACGAAAGCCAATGAAAGGGAAAAATATATTGCCTTGCATTTTGTAAATAGGTAGGCTACTTATTTAATTAAAGCAATACTTGCTTGATGAATGAGTTATCAAAACAGAATACATGCATATATTAATATATTACATACATTGCTCATGGATATACCACACATTTTATTTAATAAGGCTTCACAAATACTTCGTTATCGGAGATTTTCTACATGATAATATGTTACTATAACAATGTTTTACTATTGGTTCACACATTCTGTTCATAACATCTTTTTTCCACGATGAAGATATTTAGTAACACAGCAGACATCTTTTAACATCTTGTGAACTATAAACATGATGTCAGGTTTACTTGTAAAGTGTAGATCTAAAATACTTATATATATAATTGTTTGTTGGAAATGTATGGTCGAGGATTGATTTTATATACAAGAAAATGCATTAAAATTTTCTATTTATATATGATATTTAGATTTCTGAGTTAATTATGAAGTTATTTTGCGACTGTTTAGATTCTTGTAGTGGAATCAGACACTTTATTAATGAAGTATTACTTACACGAACAAATAGATGATTTTCAAAATTGATCTAGAATATTTTGATAGAGTTTATCACGTTCTTCTAAAACGTCATTGACAACAATGCACATCAGAGAAAAATTAACCTTAATATAACACATGGAAACTTATTGTTATTGTTAAGCATTGTTGCAATTGATATAGGGTACGCACAATACCAAAACACAACAATGAAACAAATGAATTGAACCGATGGACAAACAAGCTGTCAAAAAAATATGAAGTTCTGAAGTTGGATAAAACAAACGTTCAGAACGTTTACAAACTTTCAGATAGTTGCTTTCCATTACTGAACATAAATTTTAACTGGCGAGCAGTTACTATCGTTACAACTAATTGTTAATCCTCATTATTTGCAAAAATATTACTTTGACAGCTTGTTGTTTGTCCACCAGTTCAATTCATTTATTCCATTGTTGTAGTTCGGCTGTTAGGTCAGTTGTGCGTACCCTATATCACAAACCCTTACATAGAAGAATCCAAAGTCACTCCACAGTGTTTTGTTTCGGACAAACATTGAATGTGAGCGAATCAAAGAAATACACAATGAAACTATCTATTAGCAACCATTTTTTTGCCGACCTGTATCATCACAGCCCTCTTATTCGTAAATAACTCTAGAAATGTGGCCCAATAGACGATTTTCAAAATTTGTCTACAGATCAATGATTACTTAGTAAAGATTACTTTAGTAATGATTACTTAGTAATCATTGATCTGTAGACGAATTTTAAAAATCGTCTATTGGGCCACATTTCTAGAGTTATTTACGAATAAGAGGGCTCTGATGATACAGGTCGGCAAATAAATGGTTGCTAATAGATAGTTTCATTGTGTATTTCTTTGATTCGCTCACATTCAATGTTTGTCCGAAACAAAACACTGTGGGGTGACTTTGGATACAAAACTAATGCTTTTGGAGGTTCTGTTTTGTCAGTAGTTTGTCACACGTTTGAGATAGAGCCAGATTGCGAATGCGTTAGCAGCCGATATATTTGACGTCAACGAGCGGTATTGGCGTGGTCGTACTCCGACGGCGGCCGGGTCGCAGTCTTCTACGTCTGGGCATGGCGGTGGTTTTTCTCCTCCTGGGCGAGCGAGCAGTAGTGGTGTCCTTGTCGCAGCCCCCGACGTTCAAGGCTATCGGCATGTAGTTGTACACCGGGGCAGCACGTGTTGTTCGTTTCCTTCCTGGACTGTAGAGGCGATAGGGGTCTGCAGGATTGTCCGGGGCTACGGAAACTGTGTCGCGCTCACCCAAACCCAGGACGTCGTCGTCATAGATGTAGTCGGGATTTTTGGGGTTGGGAGGACGCGTGCCGGCCACTCTGATACGTGGGCCTAGGGAGCGAGGCGTAGAGGATGGTGGTGGTGGAGGTGGAGGTGGAGGTGGAGGTGGAGGTGGAGGTGGAGGTGGAGGTGGAGGTGGAGGTGGAGGTAGAGGTGGAGGTGGAGGTGGAGGTGGAGGTGGAGGTGGAGGTGGAGGTGGAGGTGGAGGTGGAGGTGGAGGTGGAGGTGGAGGTGGAGGTGGAGGTGGAGGTGGAGGTGGAGGTGGAGGTGGAGGTGGAGGTGGAGGTGGAGGTGGAGGTGGAGGTGGAGGTGGAGGTGGAGGTGGAGGTGGAGGTGGAGGTGGAGGTGGAGGTGGAGGTGGAGGTGGAGGTGGAGGTGGAGGTGGAGGTGGAGGTGGAGGTGGAGGTGGAGGTGGAGGTGGAGGTGGAGGTGGAGGTGGAGGTGGAGGTGGAGGTGGAGGTGGAGGTGGAGGTGGAGGTGGAGGTGGAGGTGGAGGTGGAGGTGGAGGTGGAGGTGGAGGTGGAGGTGGAGGTGGAGGTGGAGGTGGAGGTGGAGGTGGAGGTGGAGGTGGAGTTGGAAGTGGAGGCGGGGGAGTGGTGCTTGGTTCTTGTGGCGATGGGGTGGCTACTATGGGATCTCTGAACTCTTGATCAGGTTGCTGATAGTCATAATAATCATAGTAGTAGTCTGGTGATATGGTTGTTGGGGTTGTTGGGGCTGTTGTGGCTGTTACTCCGCCAACCGGTAAACTTGCTGTTGTCGGCGAGGTTGTGGACGTGCCCAATGCCTTTAATTCTTTGCTATTTAGTTTGGTGGATTTTGTTGGCTTGGGAGTAGTTGTTCCGTTCACTTCTTTGCTACTTGGTTTGGGGGTTTTGGTTGCCTTGGGAGTAGTTGTTCCGTTCACTTCTTTGCTACTTGGTTTGGGGGTTTTGGTTGGCTTGGGAGTAGTTGTTCCGTTCACTTCTTTGCTACTTGGTTTGGGGGTTTTGGTTGGCTTGGGAGTAGTTGTTCCGTTCACTTCTTTGCTACTTGGTTTGGGGGTTTTGGGTTCTTTGGTTGTTTTTGTTGTACTAGGATCTGTTTTTCCCGCCCTTTCAACTCTTTTAAGAATCAATGAAGTTTGTTTGTCATAAAGTGTCTGCGCTTTCGCTGAAATTGTTGTAAAGTCATTATCTCTGTCAGTTGGATGTTTGAATCCAAGCTGAATTCTGCCTCCAGTTAAATCTTCGTCCGTGTCAACGAAATCGTAATAAACGTAGTCATAGTAGTCGTTGTAGTCGCCGGGCAAAGCTGCGTTCACCACCGAGGCTTGATATCTTGACTGAAAGAGAACGTTTGTTTATATTTAATGTTTTACCATGAACAATCTAAGATATAAATAGTTGCGGCGGATTCACAAAAGATCCGAAGTCTTTTTCTGGTCTAAGCTCGTAGACCAATCTCACTTTCTACCTCCTGTGAAACCAGGCTCATATCTGAGAACAAATACTTAATACCAATTATTGAAGTTTTCATTTTATCGTTGTTCCCACTAGGAACTAGTAATTTCGTCGTGTGACCTGGGCATGGATTGTTTAGAGATCCCTAGCTGGGCTTACAGTACAGCTGAGGTTTTCTTGTGGTTTCATCCCACGTTTTGATCGTTTGTATGCTTTGTTTGATTTGAATTTTGTGCTGGTTTTCGCCTGCCATTTTTTTCTTAAACTTTAATGAATGGATTGACCCTGTTAAATGTCCTGTCAAGACCCGCTATATAAGCAAACGCACAATGAAAAACTGCATTTACCTAAACGTACCGCTGTATTCTCAAATGTATATCTTGGGAACAAAATCTACCATAAAACGTGAAATAAATTACTTGTTAAGTTACAAGTTAGAATTGTTTTGTACTATAATTACGATTTTAAATGAAATTTGCGGTTCTGCTAGCTCCGATATTTTACTGACAGATAGCAGCTGGAGAAGTACTGATTGAGAACGTGTGAAGTTAGTTTGCTATTGTGTATCACAGTTCTCGGAATGCAGCATAAATATACAACGTTGCTTCATTTGGCTTTCGGGTACACTGTTGTGAGTTTCTGATCAGCAATAGTAAATAATAATTTTAACGGTCAATGTCGATTTAAAAGTGTTTATTTAAATAATTACATAAAAAATCATGTTTAGAGTCTACCCACTCAGTAACAAGAATGATTTTCAGTAGGCTTTTTGAGAACATTGAATGCACCACAAAACCACCAATACCAGGCTAGCGGATTACAAACAACGGAAAAGAATTATTCTTAAAGTAAACGTTCAAAAAAGAAGTGATTTTTGATGAAATATATAATAGGGAAGGCTCACACATTTTTTTTATTTGCTTACTGGCTACCTCAAGTTAAAATAAACGGGAACTAATTGGTTTCGGCTCGAAAGGTGCATTAAAATCGCTTTAACAGCACGTCAAAGCTGTCAAAACACGCTCAGAAACGGACCTGCGCCATCTTGCTCGTGATTAAAAGGTTCTGACGTCATAACTCTGTAAACAATAATTTTATATCATAGAAATAGTACTGAAATCCTACAATTTAGTTGATTATTGCTCTCATAAGACTTTAACTGGATCAACGTTTATTTCTAGTTAGTAAATGAATACTGCTCAACATTAATTTACATAAATATGTTAAATAATTGCATTATTTTAAACACGTTTTGGTAAATACTGCATCAAAATGTATTTTCTGAAGTAAACAGTGATATTTGTAAATTGTTGTAAAGTCACTGCATCCTAGATATTGTAAAATGTCCAACTTAATATCCTTGATATTATTTAAGAATACTTCAAGGAGACAGTTGTTGACAAGAGCTATGACGTCACGAGCCGTTTTTCAATTACGGAGCGGGAAGTTCCAAATTTTAAACTTTAAATGCTAATAGAATTGGAAATATACACTTCTGAGATATCAAAATTATAAAGCCCATATTTTTAGATAATGGCCTTCCGTTTTTAGGTACTTTGAGGAATATTTATTTTTAATGAGCCTTCCCTATTAGAACCTGCAAATGAAACGAAAACCGGATTTCGCTTGGTTTGAATTTGCAACGTAGTAAATAATTAAAAAAATTATTGTACTATGAGTTCCTGCTAGAACTTGCAACCTCATAGATAACAACTCGAAAAAAGTTAATCAACAATACAAAATGAGAAAAGGTTAAACACACTTTTATTACATTTAACAAATGTGCATGTCTTGTGAACAACTCAACTTGAAACATTGTGCTAAAATTATTCAGATTTGAAGAGTTTGTTTGGACTAGTCTTTGAACAAAAGTAGCTCGGCTAGTTTTCACAATAGTATAAATCCGATTCAGAAAATACTTGATATGCATTAAACAATTGAAACAAACATATCACTCTTATGAATGGTATATAGTAGTGTTAATTTATTAGTCGGTAAAATTGGATTGCTTGTCATTTCTGGTGTCTGGTGAGTAATCCCCAAGTGAGCAAGGGTGAACCGAAGTATGCTGAACCCCCTCCCCCCCCCCCCCCCCCCACCCCTCCGTCCCGACCGCCCTAATGAAAGTACATGTTCAACTAGGATTTACTCGTTTGGGAAACACGCCGATTAAATTTCAAAGACAACTTTGATCATCATATGTTACACTTGTGTACATTTTTGTCACATTAACACATTTTTGTTACATTAATATGTATTGGAGCAATCTTGAGGGCGCGCGCACAAAGAAAGCTGGTTACCTGCGCTGGCTACCTGCGCTGGTTACAAGCGCTCATCTACTTCATGAATGTCACCATGCTTTCAAGTGCAGTTATACGCAATAGAAACAGGTTCCAGCTTGCCAGCGTTCCGTTTTCCTCAGTGAAATAAACCCGTTTTCCCGCGCCGGTTACCAGTAAGCGGGTTACCGGCTTTCTTTGAGCGCGCACCCTTACTCGTGAAATTATTGTATGTAAAGGTAGACTTACCTGTGTGTAAAGACCTAACAACGTTCCTATAAGTACGTTCAATATTACTTGTCTACAGATCATGTTCGATACATTGTGTCATTTGTAAACATTAATACGTTTCACACTGTAGTTCGTTTGAACACTACTAGATGACAGCACTGTTATGAGCCTATATATAGAGATATATTCGAATCAGTCATACTATTTATCTACAAAACTAATATACTCAAGATGTTTTGTTGTAAACATGGACGTGACTCAAAGTGTAAATCACCTAATTACATCATTTGTCCTTGATGATCGGTTCGAGTCTGATGAAAATACAAACATAATTAAATCATGAAAACGTTTGAATAGACTTGAAAACTATGACTTGTTTTCAAGACAACATTGAATAACTAAAAAGCTAGGCGACACTTAAAAAATACATTTATATTAGGTAGTGATGTGGAGGCTAGATAACGGCAAACGAATACACATTGGCCGCAGTTACTGCAACGTGTTTCGTACTAATATTAAACTACTAACTGCTGCTACTACTACTTAGCTGATACATTATATTATGTTTTTTGGAAACGATGGAACTTTTCATTATATAACAATTCGAAAGAATACTTGATGGAAAAGCTTGTTTATGTACATAGAGATTATGTTATTAGTATTATGTTTATCTTTAACACAAAGATATTACACTCGATTGTACAAACATGGATTGTTTTCAGAATGGTTGGGCCATAACGTATAATAATTAGTTGTTACACCAACAACCGATAATGTAAGTAATTGTGATAATTTTGTTTATCGAAACACACAGATGTGAGTAATAAGACTGATCGAGCAAACGTGCTGAAGAATACTTTAGTTGTCAACAATATGAGAGTGCCAATGGGAAATAGTGTAAACAGTTCCACAATAATAGAAAGCCATCGTGATATTCTATGGCCGTTAGTCTCGGATAGTAGACCGGTCTCAATAGAGGTCGCAACAGTTCGCAACTGAAGGCAGAGCAGATATATAGGTTTGTCAAATTCATTATAACTAAATGTTTCGATTATTTTATACTTTAGCATCGCAATTTCACTGTAGTATGGAATATAGACTAACATACTCACACAGTCTCAGTATTTTAATATATATATTTTTTAAAGAAATTTTTTTACAGAAAACCAATCCATTACGTTTATTTTAAAAAATTAAATGTTTCGACCGACGTGTAGAGTGGTATTTTTTTTATAAAAGGGTTTTACTTGTTTATACATGATGAAAAATACCACTCCATACGTCGGTTGAAACGTTAATTTTTTTAAAATAAACGTAAAGGATTGGTTTTCCGTAAAAATGTTTCCTTGTAATACATTTTGCAACTAACAAAATCTAAAACATCATATCTATATTATAAGCAAAACATTGTCACGGTAAATCAATCATTACGTTTGAAAAAAAATGTTTTCTTACAATACATTTTGCAACCAGCATAATAAAAAATCACACACACATATATATATATATTTATTTATTTATTTATTAATCATTTCCATTTACTACAAAAGTGAATGGGGGTTGGCAGAAAAGAGCACAGCTCCAAACACACAGAGTGACTGCCAACCCATACTAATATTGCTTAAAATCTAAATATAATAATGAACATAATACAAAATACAAAATATGAAATACTAAACAAAAAACATGAAAACATAATATGAATGAAAATATAATTATAAGATACAACTGTTAAATATGAAGTAAAAAAGAATAAAAAAATGAAAATTTACAAAACAATGTTTAAATATATATATATATATATATATATGACATATTTGTACTTTTACGGTTATTCCCATCCCCCCCTACCTTTCAGTTTATCAGTCCTAACTGGGCGTTGTCATATTCCAAGACCTTACAGCACGATAACACGGCAGCGGGCTTCCTCAGTGTCTTGTGGGCCTGTCTAACCTTGCAAGCACTGCTGACTAAAAAAATAAATAAAAAGCACTAGAGATTGGACTGTCCACCGACGTATCGCCTGTCCTACGTCAGGTATTTGCAAAGTGACTGTGAGGTCATATCACAGTGGTACGTGCTCCAACTTCTCCCCCGTATACATCCTGTGGTATATGGTGCGGGGCGGCGCGGTAGTATTCGAAGGTGCGAGGCAGCGAAGTCATATTGGGTCTAAATTATGTCTTATTAGTCCGACTTGTCTTAGGGTCTGAATTGGAAGTGTTATGTATATTCGTTGCTTTAGTTGGCCGGACTAAAGTGGTTTTTTGTTTATGTGACTGTGTCGAATGCCTTGAAAATAATTTTTATACACGAAAGTTGATAGGCCTACATTCGGTTGCAAAGAGAGGTGGAAGTAGTATATTGACAGTTTTAAAATACAACAAGCATTAAGTGAATATTAAAGGAGGTAACCAACAGAGCAAGCTACCACCACCACTTTGTACCACTTTGGGCCAATCACCTGTATTAATGACTCATTAGATTACATTTATTTGTTGTTGCTTTACTTATTATCATTACATTAGTTAACATAAGATATGACAATAATACATGGATAGTAAACTAGTGGAGACGCTCGCTTCGCTCGCTTAATAATAATACTTTAGACTAACTTAGGCGTACTTTAAATAATGTAAAATTTAGTATTTATGTACAATTTGACTTACCAAACATGCCATAAGTCATTGCCAAGCTTCTTTATAGGTATCGGTTCGGTGTTTAAGGTAAGACAGACAAGAAAGTAAGTAAGTGTTCGAGTGGAGAAAAGTTGGTTGAAGCATCTATCTGTTGCTTGGTGTTTGACAAAATATAATATTAAAATACGCATTATATAAGGTACATTACAGTAAGACATGTAGAATTATGGTGTTAGTGAGTTTTTGTGTTTAACAAGTGGGTCTTAAGTGTACTTTTAATGTTATCTTATTTTAAAGTTTTCATGAAGCTCGGTAGAGTATTCCATAGCAATGTTGTACGGTAAAAGAATAAGCGTTGGTATAGGCAGAGGTGCACGTCCGAGGTTGGTACAACAGAACCCCTTTGTCCCTTTGTTGAGGTGCAATATTTATGATGGTCCAATTTTATATTAGTTTTGATTGCTATTATAATTTTTGTTTTGTTTTAGGGGTCTTCACCTCGATTTTCGATTCCGGTATAATGAGTTAATGTATTTGATTTGAAAGAATGTTTTAATCTTACACCATTCAAATTTATTTCTATTTGGCTCCCTTATTCTCCACTGTAGGGCCATGCCTTTCTGACGATTGCTGACATGTCCAGCACCTCACTGTATATGTATCACTTCACTAGTAGTAGAGGAGCAAAAGGTATCTCGTGCGCCTTTCGTGAAAGAGTATTGCGGTAAACGGTATTCTGTTACGGCATACCACACGAGTATTTTGCACCTACCTGGCACATCCTGGCACGCTGCAGAGGGCGCCAGGAGCGTCGTGACGTCATAGACACGTTTTAATTAATTACTTTTGAACGGTTTATGTCACAGAAAATATCAAGAGGACAATTTTATGATGTCATACTAGACGAGCATTTATAACCTATCTGCCACATTCTGGCGGGCTGCAGAGGGCGCCAGGAGCGTCGTGACGTCATATACACGTTTGAACTAATAACGTTTGAACAGTTCATGTTACAGAAAATATGTAGGCGACAATTCTACTACAAAATACTATACGAGTATTTTGCACCTACCTGGCAAATCCTGGCACGCTGCAGAGGGCGCCGGGAGCGTTATGACGTCATAGACACGTTTTAATTAATAACGTTTGAACGGTTCATGTCACAGAAAATGTCAAGGCACAATTCTATTACGAAATACTATTTTAGTATTTTGCACCTACTTGGCACATCGTGGCACGCTGCAGAGGGCGCCAGGAGCGTCGTGACGTCATACACTTTTTCATCAATAACGTTTGAACGGTTCATATCACAGAAAATATCAAGATAAAAATATGATAGACAATTTAAATACAAATCAATTGATATGTACCAATAGGGTAATCATGCAATATTTAAGAGAGATATTGCTAACAAATACTAATAATTAGATGTGTATATGAAATGCAGGGCATCCCTCATCGTAATATCTATTTATAACTATTTCGGAGTTATAATTGTATCGCTGTGAAGGACTAAATAATCGTAGTCATCCCAAAATACCCATGGATATCTGTTGTTTAACAATAATAATAATTATTATTATTGTATACTAGTTACTATTCATAGACTGATTAGTAAAACTCACGTTTGTTAGAAGTTCTCTTCATCTTCATCATCATTGTCTTCATCCTCATCTCCCGTGTTGTCGGTATTCAAGCACTTTTGTTCCTCGTCTTCAGTTGAGCAGCCACAAAGCTCGGTGCACCTCATGTTATTTGCTTTGCAGCTGCATCTTGACGCACACCTTGATTTTAAGCAGTTGACGGCAGCCGGTGCAGGTTCGAGGGTTGTCATGACTGCCACATACTCGTTGCTCTCAAGTAGCCATCCGTAGTCTTCGGGTAATAAGTTGATAGGGTTGGCAACCTGGTCATAATGCCACACCCAGCATTGATGGTGAGCACGTAGTATGGCTTGGAGATATGCGGCTTTGCTGGGTGGAAGCTTTTGGTGGGTGCTTGGCAAGACTTTTTGTGAAACATGCGCTATCGAAGGTCAGACACTGAGCTCAGTTTAGTGAATGGACAGTACAGTCCTCTATACACTTGTCTTTTATTTACAGCCATTAGCCAGTAGCTGGAGCAGTACTGATTGAGCACGTGTGCATATACACTTGCCTTTTATTGACAGCCATTAGCCAGAAGCTGGAGTTAGCAAAAAAACAGGCGTTCGGACACGTCCTTCGGCAAACCTCGGGTAATACCTTCAGTCATGATTGCCGGTGACTTATGGGATCGAATCGGCGACCTCCCGCCTTCAGTTACCGACCGCGGAGTGAATCATTATGTAGCTGCGCTATCTCTCGGAGGTAATTTGAACTGCACCCGCATTGGCGCCAGAATTAAGATGTGAACATTGGTGTACAAAGTCGTGTGTTATCTATTTAGGAAGAGACAAATTAATATCAAGCTTACAGCCTACCATTATAGTTGCCATTTCATTGATTTCGGGCTGTAGTATACAAAGTTTTTTCAAAAAAAGTTTTTGTCATATTAATTCAATGCTTTGGTTTAAAATCAAACTTCAAAGTCATAACATATTTGGTTGGCTTTTGAAAGCAGTGAAGGTATGAGGAGTCCTTGCCTGTCCATCTGGTTAGCTTATTCAGAACCGTTGCTAATAGCTGCCATCTTCCGAATCTTGTACAATGAATAATATCGTAACTAATTAGAAAATCACTTTAATATATTGTCAAGAATTATTTCTTAAACCAAACATGTTTGATTTGTATGGTTCATTCGGTTTTGACTTCGTTTAACGACCGCTATAGGTCATATGACGTCGGGGGGGGGGGGGGGGGGGGGTAAGTTGAGGAAAGGGACAAGTAGGAGAATACAATGGTGTTAAAAGCACACAAGATCAAAACACAAACGCACATTATCATATTAAATAAATTAAAACGGTGACATACTCTAGAGCTAGTAATATGTATGAAGTGAAGAAGTGGTGTGTTATTCCGCGACTAAGGGGGCTGAAATTAATAAGCTTCTTCACACCGCCGTATTTGGACGAACTCGATTATAGGTACTCCTTCTACCGAGGGATCGCAGCACGCAACAAGCTTAGGTGAGTCGATAAAGAAGGTCAGCATCACATTCGACATGATGTAACTATGAGGTTTAGGAGAGTGGGGAAGGGGTTGGGGGGAGGGCTCGCAAGTACAATCTCAGTTACACCAATCGTAACCGATACAAAAATGGTGGTTGTCGTAGTAAATCAGTACAACCGTACAAACGTAGTCGAAAGAATTGTTGGCATACTTTCGGAGTAGGGGGCCGTCCATAAAATAATGATGTCGCACTATTTCGGGGGGGGGGGGGAGGGGTCAGTCTTGCTGTGACATCCATGCATGCACTGCATATAATGCCATTTTTTAGTGCAGACTCTTTTTCAGTATTTTACATTTTTCAAGTAATCCCGCAATTTCACGCATTTCCAAAACTGGTTTTTAGCCACTGCTGAGTTTCGCCATGGAAGAATGACCAGTAACCAGTAGCTGTGCAAATGTAAAAAATAAAGAAAATACAACTATTTGATCTCGATGTGACTGATTTTGTTCCAGTTTTTTTATGTTGGTATGTCGGGGGGGGGGGGGGGGGCAGGAAATTATTTTTTTGTGACATCATAAAAGGGGGGGGGGGGTCTGTAACAAGGGGGGAAGGGGTGGGGACTCATTTGGTCAAAAATTGTGTGACATCATTTATGGACGGGCCGTCCAAAATATTATTTTGATGGCAGGCACGACAATCGAAGTCGCAATAAATATTTTGCTGTACACTCGCAGTCGGGACAATCTCATTCGCTCCAACATTTCAGAAAGTTGTCTCGCAAGAGGTCTAGATTTGGTTTAGCAACGTATGCGATTTATCGGTGACAGGCAAACGATGCTCCGCAAACGAATGGTGTAGCACAAATCGTCAATCATCACAAATAGGGCACGAATAATATTGTTTAACATATCTTTTTAGAATTCTATTTATTTTAAATTTTAAACTCGTCAACACCAATATTTTTAGTCTGCTATTTCCTAATTGCTATCATATTAGAAAATCCCAATTAGATTTTATTTATGTATTTATTTATTTAATGTCTATCCTATTCAGTTATAAAAACTGATTTACAAAGGAAGACCTTAAATGAAACTAGGCTATGCAAACAATTAATAATAATGATTTGTAACATATTATTAAGTTAGGTGTTTTAATTGAATATTTTGTATTTTGTATTTATTGTATAGGAACATGCATTGCTTGACAATAGTCCACAACTCGCAATGTATTTTATTTGCCTGTTCCGGTAAGTACCGAGATGGTAAAAACATGTGAATACAAAAAATAATTACAATACATATTATAGAGATCATCTCGGGCGTGGGGAAGCGAACAGAGTCCACCCCGGATACAAACGCCACAGCATAAAATGTAAACAAGGTAATACTAGATTGTCAAAGAAAGAATATTGTAGTAGCGTAGTAATGTTACGTTGCTACACAATGGGAACGAAAAAAAATTATTACATGCGCTTTTTATTCAGTTCAATATGCTGTGGGATCGTCATGGTAGCTTTTTTACGAAGGATGGCGGACTGTGGCGACGCCCAAGACCCAGTGGCGTCACATTGGAGTAACGTAGCGTTTATTACGCCACTGCTCCAATGTGTAGCAGCAATATACCAGCGGCGTAGCGTCGGGCTGGCACACTGGCGTGTAAGGGTACGTAAGGGATGTATGCATTTCTCCAAATCGTTCCATTACATCCGATAAACAGCCTAGTTAGACAAATTACGTACGGTATGTATATTCTTATTGTGTACGTATCTTATTCAATTCAAAACTGATTTGAAAATTCACAATTCACAAGAGAGACGAAATGCAATAAAAACACCACAACACAACGCATTTATTTTAATAAAAATGTAGCAATATCAAAAGTACTGTGATAAAAATGAGAAAGAATTAAAATTGTTCAAGTGGAAAACAAAAATTGTAAACGAGAAATGGAATTCAATCAAATGGAAATTAAGAAACATCCCCGTCATAATGTGTGAAAAAAGTCACAGCAAATACAAAACACAAAAGAATGAAGTCAATGACAATTAATATAGAGACCTGGAAACAGTAAAGAAAGCAAACGGAAACTGGAAAATGATGATTACAAAAGTATGAAGGAAAGTGAAGAAACCATCAACCTACTTGGATTTAATTTGTCTTCATTTAAATGCCATCACATACACAGCCTTAACAACTAATCTGGGGGGTTATTCGTTTAGGTTGAAATCGCGCAAATACATAAAAACGCCATTCGAACCCTCAACCAATTGCTTGATTAGTGTTGTATTCCACCGACTGTGACTGATGGTATAAAAAGAACCAACTGGAATAGTACCAACTACACCTCATTAGTAGTGAGTGCGCGTGTGTAGCGTGCGTGCGCGTGGTACGCCGCTGTCTCCGTGCAGCGTCTACCAGGCGGTGTGAGTGCGCGTGTGTAGCGTGCATGCACGTGGTACGCCGCTGTCTCCGTGCAGCGTCTACCAGGCGGTGTGAGTGCGCGTGTGTAGCGTGCATGCACGTGGTACGCCGCTGTCTCCGTGCAGCGTCTACCAGGCGGTGTGAGTGCGCGTGTGTAGCGTGCATGCACGTGGTACGCCGCTGTCTCCGTGCAGCGTCTACCAGGCGGTGTGAGTGCGCGTGTGTAGCGTGCATGCACGTGGTACGCCGCTGTCTCCGTGCAGCGTCTACCAGGCGGTGTGAGTGCGCGTGTGTAGCGTGCATGCACGTGGTACGCGGCTGTCTCCGTGCAGCGTCTACCAGGCGGTGTGAGTGCGCGTGTGTAGCGTGCATGCACGTGGTACGCCGCTGTCTCCGTGCACCGTCTACCAGGCGGTGTGAGTGCGCGTGTGTAGCGTGCATGCACGTGGTACGCCGCTGTCTCCGTGCAGCGTCTACCAGGCGGTGTGAGTGCGCGTGTGTAGCGTGCATGCACGTGGTACGTCGCTGTCTCCGTGCAGCGTCTACCAGGCGGTGTGAGTGCGCGTGTGTAGCGTGCATGCACGTGGTACGCCGCTGTCTCCGTGCAGCGTCTACCAGGCGGTGTGAGTGCGCGTGTGTAGCGTGCATGCACGTGGTACGCCGCTGTCTCCGTGCAGCGTCTACCAGGCGGTGTGAGTGCGCGTGTGTAGCGTGCATGCACGTGGTACGCCGCTGTCTCCGTGCAGCGTCTACCAGGCGGTGTGAGTGCGCGTGTGTAGCGTGCATGCACGTGGTACGCCGCTGTCTCCGTGCAGCGTCTACCAGGCGGTGTGAGTGCGCGTGTGTAGCGTGCATGCACGTGGTACGCCGCTGTCTCCGTGCAGCGTCTACCAGGCGGTGTGAGTGCGCGTGTGTAGCGTGCATGCACGTGGTACGCCGCTGTCTCCGTGCAGCGTCTACCAGGCGGTGTGAGTGCGCGTGTGTAGCGTGCATGCGCGTGGTACGCCGCTGTCTCCGTGCAGCGTCTACCAGGCGGTGTGAGTGCGCGTGTGTAACGTGCATGCACGTGGTACGTCGCTGTCTCCGTGCAGCGTCTACCAGGCGGTGTGAGTGCGCGTGTGTAGCGTGCATGCACGTGGTACGCCGCTGTCTCCGTGCAGCGTCGACCAGGCGGTGTGAGTGCGCGTGTGTAGCGTGCATGCACGTGGTACGCCGCTGTCTCCGTGCAGCGTCTACCAGGCGGTGTGAGTGCGCGTGTGTAGCGTGCATGCACGTGGTACGCCGCTGTCTCCGTGCACCGTCTACCAGGCGGTGTGAGTGCGCGTGTGTAGCGTGCATGCACGTGGTACGCCGCTGTCTCCGTGCAGCGTCTACCAGGCGGTGTGAGTGCGCGTGTGTAGCGTGCATGCACGTGGTACGTCGCTGTCTCCGTGCAGCGTCTACCAGGCGGTGTGAGTGCGCGTGTGTAGCGTGCATGCACGTGGTACGCCGCTGTCTCCGTGCAGCGTCTACCAGGCGGTGTGAGTGCGCGTGTGTAGCGTGCATGCACGTGGTACGCCGCTGTCTCCGTGCAGCGTCTACCAGGCGGTGTGAGTGCGCGTGTGTAACGTGCATGCACGTGGTACGCCGCTGTCTCCGTGCAGCGTCTACCAGGCGGTGTGAGTGCGCGTGTGTAGCGTGCATGCACGTGGTACGCCGCTGTCTCCGTGCAGCGTCTACCAGGCGGTGTGAGTGCGCGTGTGTAGCGTGCATGCACGTGGTACGCCGCTGTCTCCGTGCAGCGTCTACCAGGCGGTGTGAGTGCGCGTGTGTAGCGTGCATGCACGTGGTACGCCGCTGTCTCCGTGCAGCGTCTACCAGGCGGTGTGAGTGCGCGTGTGTAGCGTGCATGCACGTGGTACGCCGCTGTCTCCGTGCAGCGTCTACCAGGCGGTGTGAGTGCGCGTGTGTAGCGTGCATGCGCGTGGTACGCCGCTGTCTCCGTGCAGCGTCTACCAGGCGGTGTGAGTGCGCGTGTGTAACGTGCATGCACGTGGTACGTCGCTGTCTCCGTGCAGCGTCTACCAGGCGGTGTGAGTGCGCGTGTGTAGCGTGCATGCACGTGGTACGCCGCTGTCTCCGTGCAGCGTCTACCAGGCGGTGTGAGTGCGCGTGTGTAGCGTGCATGCACGTGGTACGCCGCTGTCTCCGTGCAGTGTCTACCAGGCGGTGTGAGTGCGCGTGTGTAGCGTGCATGCACGTGGTACGCCGCTGTCTCCGTGCAGCGTCTACCAGGCGGTGTGAGTGCGCGTGTGTAGCGTGCATGCACGTGGTACGCCGCTGTCTCCGTGCAGCGTCTACCAGGCGGTGTGAGTGCGCGTGTGTAGCGTGCATGCACGTGGTACGCCGCTGTCTCCGTGCAGCGTCTACCAGGCGGTGTGAGTGCGCGTGTGTAGCGTGCATGCGCGCGAGCACGTGGTACGCCGCTGTCTCTGTGCAGCGTCTACCAGGCGGTGTGAGTGCGCGTGTGTAGCGTGCATGCGCGTGGTACGCCGCTGTCTCCGTGCAGCGTCTACCAGGCGGTGTGAGTGCGCGTGTGTAGCGTGCATGCACGTGGTACGCCGCTGTCTCTGTGCAGCGTCTACCAGGCGGTGTGAGTGCGCGTGTGTAGCGTGCATGCGCGCGAGCACGTGGTACGCCGCTGTCTGGAGACCACGCGGCGACGGCGCCTAGTGCCAGGGCGTCCACGAACCGATCTAGTGTGGTTGTGTTTTGTCACCGCGCTCCGCATGTTGTGTTAGTATATCTGCGCGTAATGTCCATTCTCCGACCACGCGGTGGCGCCCAACGTCCAGTGGCGTCTACGTGTCAATCCGGTCACGTTGCGGTGCGCCACTGACCGCTCTGATACTCGCGCACACCAACAGACAGCTCTCGAATGCAGCCGGATCTGTTTTTCTGCCACGATCGAGTTTTATGTTTTTTACTTTTCCTTTGAAATAGTTTTTGTTGCGTCCGCCGCCACCCCCCCCCCCCCCCTCCCTCCCCTTTCCCCACCCGCCCCCACCGTCCTCGGTTCTAGTGATCGAGTCCTGGCGAGTTTTTAGCGTCGCCACCGCGCCTCCCCGCGCCCTCACCATGAATCAGAAGGCATTGCTAGCCGCACAACGTGAAACGAGCGAGCCACTTTTTTCTTTCTCTTTTTACGTTTTTGTTTCCCGTGGCTGGCGGTAGCGGCGCGCTAGTGGTTCAGTAGACGGGCGACCCGCAAGGATGCAACTGTCCGCCAACCTGCAAGGCTAGTGCGGTGATGTGCGACAGTGGTAGTGCGTGTATGCGTGCCCCATGGAACAGCGGGAGTTTATGAACGTTGCGCTGGCGTCGGGTGAAGGGGCGACGTCGGGACTGCAACAGACGACCCAGCACTCGCCGGGAGTCACTCCAAAGATCGTCAGCCGAAACGTCAACGGGACACGTGAGTCTAGACTTGTTGTTTACGTTTTACATCGCTCATTAGAAATGGCGGGAGTGTTTTAGTCGTGGTTAATTATCGGTGTATCTACCGCGTGAAAGACGTTCTTTGCGCGACCCTGTTACCAGTTCATCCATCAATTACGTTTATTATCTTCGTAGTGTCGTGTTTGCAAAGAAACATTCTCAAAATTTACACTATTGCAGACAGAGGTGGTTAATTACGTTAACCGCATTACTTGGGCATTCATAACCTAGATATCTTGCAACTCATGTAGGCCGTAAAACAATTTTCGGTCCTAGGAATCTAATGGTATAGTTTTTTTGCGTATGATGTAAGCTTGCGACTGTCATTCATTACCTTCAAGAATTGCTTAGTAAGTAATCCATTCAAACAATACATGATTTCCGAGTAGAATATCCCCTTTAATTATTGGGATGAGTATTGGCAGTTCATAATGAAATTAACTTGCAAGTTAGTCAGTAAATTAAACACTGAATTTCTAACCTATAACCAAATTATGATCACACACTCTCAATCTATTAACTTTCTTAACTTCTTAACGCATTTGAAACTAATTTCATATAACACATTGTATTGTATAGTTACCGGGTGTAAATTCGTGTAGAGTGTAGATATATTCCATAGTTTTAAACTATGTATTTTACTTCCGAGTACGCTTTCCAAACGGTAATATAAATGTGCATTTCAAGGAAATACATCGATCGCTTTTGTCTGGGACAAAACGATAAATGGTCATAAATAAAATATCACCAACAACAAGAAAAAGAACACCAACTAAGTATGCGTCATGAAAAAAGTCCTGAAAAGGAAGTGATCAAATATGCTTCGTGGGATTTGACAAAGATATATTTTTCAATCTGTTTATTTTAACGCAATTAAATGAATTTTTCTTTTAGTTTTTTCACTTTAATAAATTATTGAATAACTATTATTATATCTGATTATTAAAGGCACAGCACATCTAGCCTAGGTGATTAGTGTCTAGTAAATATTTTAAGAAACTCAAGTACGTTTACTACCAGACATATACCAATGTGTGTACCGGCATTGGGTTTGAAATATAGGCCCTATATTTCAAACCCAATGGTACCGGTATTGTGTATATAGCATTAAAGCAAGTTAGCAACCTCTTATGTCTTATATTGTCTTATATTAAATGAAGTGGTGGCATCTCATTTGATACAGGTCTACACTTCCAGCTATGGTTCAGCTCTAAAGCTTCATTGTGTTTTCAAGGAATTGTGTTCTTTATTGCAAATAATATGTTGCACTAAAAACCCTTCATAAATCAGATCTTGGACACATTTAAGAATCTATAAAGCACTGAATTAAGTTCAATATAATGTGTAAAAACATATGACCATCCTCAAAATCACTTGACAACGCTTGTAGAAAAATACTGTTAGGGATGGCTGCACTCGAAACTCGAATTCAGTGGTTGCCGGTTTGGTACCGGCCATCGGCCATCGGCAAAACTGAATGAAGGTTTTTTCCCGCCATTCCTTCCTAACTAACACCCTAATATACCCAGTTTGTCACCTGATCACCGAACACGAGGCACATCAGATAAAGCATGAGTGCATGCAGTGCTATGGATGTCTACGAAATTCTGCTATGTAAATCGAAACAATACGTGCCCAGACTATTATTGATAATACATGTTGTGGTTGTGTACTGAACTCCGAGATTTGAGCATATTATGCACAATTTCAATGTGTATATTATAAGCGGTTTGGTCTATAAAATGAATGTAAGTAAAAATGAGTGCTCTTGAAATAGACATGTATCAACACAGTGAAATAATAATATGTTGATATGCGAAGTATTGTTCTAAAGATGCTCACTATACTATATATAGGCTATTGGTTGATATAATAGAACGAAAAGTAGAATAGTAAAATACACACAATTATCATAATTTAAATATGCGGTTGTAGCCTGGTACCGAACCGGGATCCTTCGCATGCTGAGAGCAAGCGTGCTAGTGCTCACACCATTGAGAAGAAATTACTAAACATCTTTCAAAACCGTTAGGCTACGTAATGTAATGAATGTAATGTAATGTAATGTTTCTTTATTTAAGGTATACGTAGGAAGGCCTAGACACCACTTTGCATTGTGCTGCGTTACGAAATTTCAATATTTTTTGCATGTCTGTCTCATGCGAATTTACTTTATTACCCGACGCGACCTTGGCAGGCCAATCAGCAAGACCAGCCAACTTGCACTATGCGAATTGAGTGAATTTTAAGGAATGTGTCATGAGTAGCCTATACGCTGCACAAATAGAAGCGCACAAGTAATGCAAGATTCACAGATTCTAGCGAAGTCTATTTCTAGAAACGTAAACATGAAGGCCAAGAAAAAACAGACGTTCCCGCCAGTTACGCGAAAATTAATTCTAAGCAAAACTTTTGTGAATGCACACTTACCCGTGGCCTGCTTCACAAGGGTATCCAACTTTTGTGGCGGAAGGTAATATCACAGTATTGAAATAACGTTATACAATATTAAAAATGTGATTGATAAATATTTATTCCATATGTGGTTTTGTTATAACTAAAAAATGATTAAAAAATAAAACAAATATTGCATTCGTTAGATTGTTATTTTTATAAGTAATTAATTTTAATTTAATTATATAGGTCTACCACAATAAAAACCATAAGAATGTTCGGGAACCACTACTAATTTCGAATATTAACAGTACTTGAGTAATTAAATACCCTAATTTGAAATTAATTTTATTCAGGGAAAACAAAATTAACGATTGAAATATTTCAAAGGTTATATTGTGATTTTTATAGTTGTTAGTAAATCACAATTAAAATCTCGAGAAATTCCTATAATGCTGCAGTTACATCTCAATAGCCCGGCCTAATATAGGAATGGAACTAAAGCTAAAGATGTTTCTACTAGATAAATACACCGGGTTTAAAAAGTTTATAATATTGTGGCAAGCTGGTTTGTAACTTTTAAATTCTGGGCTTGATTTTGATACCTAAAAAATTAAACAAACGATATTTAAATTTACATTCAGTATAATATTATGCCTAGCAATAGGCAACACGCGTACGATTTTTTTTGTTAAACCAAACACTTAGTTTAATAGTGTTAGATACAAAAAGTATATTAATGCAAGTCGCACGTAAAAAAGAAATTTTGAAATAGGTTTAATGTGGTCGCATTTATTGAAGTTTAAACTGGGGATCTGAAACGCGTACAGGTGGCTGTGACGCAATGGTTCTGTAGACGTGGCGTAACAGACCAATCGCTGAGGCGGTGAGCGTACGCAGAACAAAACTATGACGTCAAATCCACTCTACATGGCGGCGGCTCGTTTTTCGAGCCCTTTTATTTATCGTTACTAAACCAATTATTTTGAGGCATAGACTAATCCGTTTTTCAAAATTCAAAGACACAAAATTATTAAATGAGAGATAAGGTATTTAAAAATCGATTAAAATTTTCATGCGCGTGTTCCCTATTTATGAGGAATTTGATTAGCTCTTTGCTTTAAATGTTAATATAGCGTACAATTAACTTATCACAGATTAAGAATTTGTTATCTGTGTTTCTTAGAACACGAACGCATTAATTTCTCAATTATTTAACGGTGGTGAACGGCGGTAGTAGGCCTAAGGCCCGGTTTTTCAATCGGTCATTAACGGGACCGTTAGCTGACAGTCCGATATCTGCATAGAGTTTGTTGAATTA
The DNA here is from genome assembly GCA_945910005.1 of Isoperla grammatica. Classification (NCBI taxonomy): domain Eukaryota; kingdom Metazoa; phylum Arthropoda; class Insecta; order Plecoptera; family Perlodidae; genus Isoperla; species Isoperla grammatica. Next base: position 29,655,373 of record OX246738.1, read on the forward strand.
CCGATTCCGTACCGTCAGCTACAACCCCGTTAACGACCCGTTAACCTATTCAAAAACCGGCCTGGATACTCTTAATTACTATTTCAATATTGCGTGGAGTTTTCAAAATATTACTAAAACACTTTCATTTCGTACGGTTTTAATTTAAGGAATATTTTCTCAACATGTAAATCACCGCACTTAATATTAAAACACTTATTTAATGTTTAAATTCTGATTATTTTGATATTTTATAACATTGCTATTTTTTAAGGATTTATCCCTACGACATTATACGAGTTGGGATTATTTTGTGAATTCATGTCTAGAATTCCCACGGATGTATCAAGGAACGATCATTATTCATTTATTATTATACTTCACCATATTTTATTTTTCCTATAATGAAATATGAAAAACTTAAAAAACCATAAATGAGAAAGAGAAAGTGTTAAATATTCTCCTTCGTTTCCAAGCAAAACCAGTTCAGATAATTACGTTACTGAGTGGGTAGACTCTAAATGTGAATTTATTTATTTAATGTTTAAATAATATACAATAACCGGTCCCTAAAAATATATATATTATTTGGAAGTTTCAGTGTTCTTTGGTGCTATAATATAACCTCCGCAATCGCGCCTGAAGGGGACAGACTTTTAGAGATCGTGTTATTGCAGCATTTAGGTAAAGCTGCAGGGCCTATATATTAGTGTGCAGTTGGGACACATTTTGCAAAGTTGGAAATGTCATTTGTGCAGTTGGAAATCTCGTTTTGTGCAGTTGATAAAATATGCTTCCAAAGCCAGGATTTAAAATTTGAGTTTTTATTTCAACATATTAGTATTACTAACATCTTACCGTTTTGTGTGTTTGTCAGAAAACTAAAAATAACACTTAAATTTAAAGTATTAATTTATACTAGTTAACAACCATCATCGGATTGGGTAAATTTTTAAATTTGCAAGCTTGTTTGTGCAGTTGGAAAATATAGGCTCTGTATAGCTGGCTGCTGGTTGGTGAATGTTTTGAGTTGTGAACACATTATCTCTTAACCACAAAATTTGCCACACACATAATATATTTTCACTGTAACTTTATTTATTTAATGTCTACCGTATTCAGTTCAAAAATAATTTACAAATGTGGATAATAAATACGAGTGTAAATAATATACAATGAAACAATAATAAATACTGAAAAAAATAAAATAAAAATGTAGACAACGTATCAACAAACCCGAACTACTACAAAATAGAGATCATTTAACAATCAAACACGTGAATAGAAAGTAATGAAACAATTTTTTTTTCACTTGTTTGTTTTGTTTTTTGTTTGATTATTTATGACAATTAAAAAGGTATACATTAGACACAGATGGAGAATATTAATCCCAGTTCATGATGATTAGGCCCTATTTATGTTCTCATAAAAAAGAAATCTGTGCCTTAAAAAAGCAGTTTTTTAAATTACCAGATCTTTCGAATTTTCCATCCAATCTCTTACCTGAATCAACTTTACAGTTATTTATAGTAATAGAAAATATAATTTTCTTGTATTTATAATTGTTAATTGACATTAACTTAATTAACTAGTGTATTAACTAAACATTATATTGTCCTTTAATTATTGGAGGAGTAGAAATTGCACACAAATAACGTAAACATAATATATAAAAATAGTATTATTAAAAAAATGTTACATGAAACCAAATGAATGTGATTTCAAAAACAGTAAATAATAAAATACCGCGCGCTGTGGGCTGACGAAGCGGCCATGCTGCATTTCAGCAATTCATTACTTACTTAAAATCATATAGTTCTTTTAATTTCATGTAACGTGTTTCTAATTCTTATATTTTAATATATAGCCGATACGCGATTAGAGTGCAATTTCTATTCGTCCACTAATTACAAGATATTTCAATATTTAGTTATTAATTGTTATTCTAATTAATTACATACACGTTAATTACGTCTAACAACTATAAATTTGTATAAACAATTATTTTTTTATAATGCCATTACATTACTTGATATGATTTTAAAGTCTTATTTTGGTATCTCAACTGGTATTGTGGTTGAGAAATTCGAAATATTCGGGAGTTACAACAAAGTGACATTTTTAGGCTGGAATTGCGTCTTATAAAACAATGCAGTGAAAAACATAAAAAACTTTCGTAATAAATTTAAATTAATCTCAAAAGAACTGTAAAATGTATGGGGTTTTTCCTTTATCTGTATGTTGAGTACATATTTAACAGTTCTATCTTATAATTATATTTTCATTCATATTATGTTTTCATGTTTTTTGTTTTGTATTTTGTATTTTGTATTATGTTCATTATTATATTTAGATTTTAAGTAATTTTAGTAAGTATGGGTTGGCAGTCACTCTGTGTGTTTGGAGCTGTGCTCTTTTCTGCCAACCCCCATTCACTTTTGTAGTGAATGGGAATGATTAATAAATATTTAATTGTGATTTTTCAAATTTGAGAGACTCACTTTTTTGAATCCGATAAAGCACATAAATGACAACATTATACAGGCGTTCACACCTCAAAAAATGATTAAAACATGCCAACATATAATACTGTAAGCGAAATGTATATTATCTCAATCAGCCGTCTCATGTCTAGAGCTTTGAATGTGATGGATGTCTCCGAAGGCCAAGTTATTTCAGCTCGTCTTGCAAAAAAAGACGAAGAAGCCAAAAAATTCTGCTAGAGAAAAATAATTTGCTTTGGTTACAATGCTAGGATCATTCGGCAAAATAAAAAGCGAATGACTTGGCCAAGTTGCCAAGCTGTTCAAGGGCATTTGTGCATTTTTGCGACAACGCTGAAAAAACTTATATTAAAACTAAACAATTGTTATTTTAACAAGTGTTTATTCACGTCATATTTATATTGTCACCGGGTAGGAGAATGTTCGTTGTTACTTAACATTGGTCTTTTACGATGCAACAACGTCCTGTCCTGTTATTAATATTGGTTGTCGTATTAAACAATAATTTTATAACTGCAAATTACGTATTGTAACAACTGACACGGCATTTAGCTGCTCTAAGCGTCCAACAGGTAAAACGGTTTTACATTTATTTTTAAACGTTTGCAGAAACCTAATAAAATCTCCTGTTGATATATTATATCATGAAAAGACAAATTGTTCTTTTCCAACCGTGGGTTATTATAGGTTACTTACTTCTCATACAATATCCAAGAGTATTTTAGCTTTGAAACTAGACTTTAATCATCAGTATGATTCTTAATAATATGTTAACGATGTCAGAGTCGCCATATCAACATAATAAGTAGTAAGCCTATAAATGTCCCCCGCTGAAAATCAGTTCTTGTAACTGTGAGCTGGTGATATATGAAGTATACATAAATTTTTTTATTATCATCATCATTATTATTATTATTTTATAGTTGCAATACATACAAACTCGGTCAAAACCGGCATAAACATGTTGTACGGACACAAATGTCAAGTATTTCCATGTGTTTACCTTATTAAAATCTACTTAGAACTACTTAATATATCTTCTTCTTCTTCTTCTTCTTCTTCTTCTTCTTCTTCTTCTTCTTCTTCTTCTTCTTCTTCTTCTTCTTCTTCTTCTTCTTCTTCTTCTTCTTCTTCTTCTTCTTCTTCTTCTTCTTCTTCTTCTTCTTCTGCTTCTCAAATGCCCACATTTGGTTATACTACTTAATATATCATTGTCCACATTATTTTTTCCAAACCGAACTGTGGATGCTATGTACGGTCGTGGCCGATTTGTACTCATTCCAGCATTCGCTCTTTGTACGGTGGAAACCACGAAAACCACCATCGGGATGGAGAACTTCTTGAAGTCTTCATTCTTCTTAGTTCAAAAATTTTCGCACTATCCTACACGTGTTCAAAATAATTGCTTTTTGCATCTCGATGTATATGTTCGGTTGGAGACCAATTAGTTTAATACTGTCATGGAGTTTACGTGGAACAATGCCATTTGCTGATATAATTAACGGTATAACAGTTACATTATTCTGCTTCCACAACCTTTTTATTTCAATTGATAATTCCTTATATCTGTTTATCTTTTCCCGCCAAGTTGTCTCTACATTGTGGCATAAAGGGACGGCAACATCAATTAAAATCGTTTCTTGTTTCTTCTTGTCAATAAATATAATATCCGGTCTATTGTGATGTATGGTTTGGTCTGTAATAACTGCCCGGTCGTAATATAATTTGTAGTCTTTACTATCTAATACCTTTTCAGGCTTGTATTTGTAATACGCAGTGGTTGTGTTTATAAGTTTATACTTCATGGCTAGTTTTTGATGTACAATGTTTGCAACTTGGTTATGCCTATGAAGATAATCTGTTTGACAAAGCATTTTGCACCCAGATACGATATGTTCAATTGTTTCGCCGTTCAAATTACATTTTCTACATTTATCTTCCACTGTGACGTCTTTCAGTATGTATTTTTTGTAATTGTTAGTCTTGATTTCTTTATCTTGAATAGCGATCATAAATCCCTCTGTTTCGCTGAAAATGTCCCTGGACGTTAACCATTTGTTCGATGCTACCCTATCGACGCTATCCTTAAGAAGTTCTTTATAATGTCTGCTATGTAACGTCTTTTCTGATATTCTGATCTCTTTTGCTGTGTCAGAATTTAGTTTTTGAAGCAAGTTTAAATTTCCGTCATTTAAATTGAGGGGAGAAAGCGACTTGTCTGCCGATACTATAGCTCTATGAAGTTGTGAATGTGGGCATTTTGTATAAAAGTACTTTCTCAGAATTTCAATTTGTTTATAATATAAATTGTTTAAATCAATCAAGCCTCTTCCCCCTTTTTCTCTAGGTAGAGTCACTCGTTCTATTGCTGACTTAGGGTGATGACTTCTGTATTTGGTGAATGTTGTGCGGGTGAGAATTTCTAGGGCATGAAGTTCTGTCTGTGTCCAGTTAATAATTCCAAATGAATATGTTAGTACCGGTATAGCATAAGTGTTAATTGCTTTGATCTTGTTTTTACCATTCAATTGTGTTTTTAAAATGGATCCTATTCGTTTCTTGTATGCAGAAATTAGTTTACTTTTCATCAGTTTATGATCAATTCGTTTAGCCTGCGCAAATCCTAGATATTTGTATATATCTTCTTCGTCCATTACTCCAATCCGGTTGTCTTCGTCAATTTCAAACTCTTCTTATTTCGTAATCTTTCCTTTGATGACATGAAGTGACTTACATTTATCAATTCCAAAATCCATACATATATCTCTACTGAATTCTAACGTTGAGTTAAGAAGATTCGTCATGTGTGTCGCATTTAAAGCATATAGCTTGAGATCGTCCATGTAGAATAGATGTGAAAGTGTGTGGCAAACCGTATTACCGTCCTTTATCTTGAAACCATGTGTAGATTTGTTTAGTATATGAGCTAATGGATTTAATGAAAGACAAAACCATAACGCACTAAACGAGTCACCTTGAAAAATACCTCGTCGGATGTTAACTGGGTCAGTACATATCTGCTCTTTGCCTACGTTTAACTTTAATGTTGTTTTCCAACTCGTCATCGCTGTCCGCAAAAAGTTTACTATCAATGGGTTTACTTTATAAATTTCCAGTATCTGTATTAGCCACGAATGTGGTGACGAATCATACGCTTTCTTGTAATCAATATAGCTAACGTGAATGTTTCTCTTCTTGTTGAAAGCTTGGTTCATTACAACAGAATCGATAATTAATTGTTCCTTACACCCTTGCGACAATTTACGACATCCCTTTTGTTCTTCAGCTAATATATTATTATTATTATTATTATTATTATTATTATTATTATTATTATTATTATTATTATTATTATTATTATTATTATTATTATTATTATTATTATTATTATTATTATTATTATTATTATTATTATTATTATTATTATTATTATTATTTCATTTATATTTATTTCAATCGAGACGCACTCTTTCCATGACATATAATACGGTCAGCACATACTGGTTTACCATCGCATTGGTATCTATTGGTAATTTCGATGTGCATAACCCAATAAAGGACCAAGATTGAACCACTATTGCTACAAATTACATTCTACCTTCGTAATGCATATTGACATGAATATACGTACTAGTACTGTAAAGAGTGCTTCTTGATATGATTTTAGGTCTATTTTTCCCGTTAAACAGTAAGTGAACTTTAAAAAGGTGAGTATATTTACCATTTTATTTATTTCGAATCAATTAAAATGTTAATTTACTGATTTGTCTTCAAATGCACTGCGCCATTGAAATTATTATAACTATTTATAATTATTAACTGTCTTTTAAAAGCATGTATAAACTTGGGATTGGCTCTTACAACACTCAGTTTTAGTTACAAGTTTCGTTCTATCTGCAAGTGAGAATTTTTTGTTTAGAACAGTTTTGGACTCGGGCCAGTATACTTGCGAAGAATAATGTTATAAGTAGGAGTCAGAAATGTATATTTATGTAAAGTACAATTCAGATGATGTAAATTGCAGTCGTTACTAATCCATTGTGTTGCCCTACACCCGTGCGTGTGCGTGTGCGTATGCGTGGTGTGCGTGTGCGTGCGTCTCCACACTCTCATGGTTGACCTTAAGGTCACGTGTGGAAGGTCGTCAAAGTCAAACTTGGTCGGCAGCGTTTGTTTAGTCTCTCGGAAGGTAAAAGATGTTCACACTTATATATTAGGCCTATATGCCATTTCTATCGGGACACATTATTTTAACTTCTCGTCTTCACGGTAAAAGAATCAAAATACTCTCACTGATCAGAGACTTATTAAAAAAAGAAGAAAACATATTATTTCAAAATGTGTAAATTTGATCGTCAATGACATTTTCAACATAAAACATTTTCGTTTTACTTCCTCTCAGTGCTATTTTGTTCGGCACTTGTCAGCTTTTTAACTACGAGCGATTGATAGCCAGACTTGTATAAAGTAATTATCCAAATTTCTTTCGACGGTGGTCCAAAATACTCATGATTGTTATGTTCTCACTAGAAAGAGTTTGGCTTGATCTTTCGATAAGCTTGTCCGTTCTTATTATATTTTTATAAAATACATATTTTATTTTCATCACTCATTTTCTCGATTAGCATCGTGAATATATCGACGTCAATGTTATTGTTAAAGATGTGTTTAACATTCGTTTTATTATAATTGCAAACCATTGCTACTGACCTACTGTAAATGGAGCTACCTATACCGGGACCTATAAGGTCAAATAATTGTTATACTTCTCTATTGTTTATGACGTCTGTAACCCCGAGTGCCAGTATTGCTAAGTTAGTGTTTTTATTTACGAACAACCGTATTTTCTCCGTTTATACCTAAGTCAACGCAAACATATCCCGTTCTGGTCTCGAACCCGGATTAACAGAGATAATTCATATTTAAATCGTTATTTATCACACAGCTGTAAGCTCAGTTTAGTTTTAATAACCCATGATAAATAAAATAGATACAATATAGATTTTTGTATTTTAGTTTATCTATACCCACTCAGTTACAAGAACTGATTTTCATTGGGGGACATTTATACCATTTATTATATGCTTCGTTGCTATGACGGCTCCAAAATTGTCTGTGAATATTTAAAGAAAATATATGCCAGTCTGATTGTAATGCGTATTGTTGAAACCGGATAGAGATACAGCGTAGGACCCCAGTTCACGGGTTGCTCTGTGAGAATTAATATGCAGAAAACAATTCGGTACAATAAGACGTCCCCCTTTTGACTAGGGAACATACGTCGAAACACGAAATCATCGAACTTATAACTTATACTATCACTATCAATAAGCAATTATACATATGACAATCAGTAATTACTATTGTTAGTATCTTAATTATTATAACTATCATTTCGGTGGCCCGCATTCTAGCGGCGTCATTTAGCTGTCGCCTGAGGGGCCTTTAATCTAAAATACAAAGCTATATTCTCTACAGTTTCACTCTGCACCTCTAAGTCCAGAAATCACTGCACATGTAATAACGATTGCACAGTGCTGTAAGCTAACACTGATATTTACTTTTTCAGTCTCGTTCAGTGCATGGCCTAAGGAGGCAACTTTAGGCCGAATAGAAAGTAAAAATTAATTATATTTAAATTAAAATGTACACGAAATAATGAATTGAATGAGAGATATGTAATTATTTACATTTACAATTTCTGAAATTGTCAGTGAAAAAGTATAAGAGAAATTGCTCAAATATTAGTGTCACTTCCTGCGAAAAATATATATTTTTTTAGATCGATTTCCTTGAGGTTGTGTGTCCTGCGTAATGTCCGATTTCTGTCGATTAAAATAGCTTTAACATTATTTTAAATTATCTCCAGGATACTAAAATACATCATACCCAAGAGATTTTAGTACTCTTTCAGAAAAATGTATTTTCGAGTATATGTTTCATTGTTTTAATAACATGGTGATGCAACATACATTTCACAATTAAATGAGCACATTTGAAAATCGGAAATATTTATCGGAACAAAGAAACATTAATAAGAAAGAGCATTACATTCTTTAAGGGATGACATATTAAAGCTTACTTTGTGACAATTAATTTTATACCATTTTAAGACAATTGTATAACGGTCATAAGTAGAGCTCTTCGGAATAGGTGGTCATACATATAGTTCCAAAAGTCGGCGCTTGCACATGAAATGCAGTAAACCCTGATGAGGCAAATACGAACACTTGTACCGAGCCAAATACCCTGTACCGAGCATTCCACATAATAGGTAACTGAGCTGCAATTTGCTCCCATTTTTGGTAACATAATAATATAATGAAAGCGAAGATCTCTATTATTGTTAAGTCGTTTTTTAGGATACATGTTTAAAGATGATATGCTCAAGGTTTTGTTGGTATTAACGATTTTTGGGTTTATTCCTTCTTTCATTGCAGAATGTCCAGGCTTCGATTACCGGTTCAGGCGTTTTTAAACTATTTTTTGCTGTAGGCCTAATAGTAAAGTAAAACAAAAGTAAAGTTTGCTAAAATCTATTTGTAGGTATACTGGCATATGTAAACGGTGAATTTGGACCAACACCAATCGTAGAAACGAAGCACGTAATAAATGGTGCAATGGCCACCACTGAAAATCCGTTTAGTAACTGAGTGCGTAGAAAATAGACACATTATTTTATTTATTGTAATAATGATTCGTAATAACGTTTTATCAGTAATATGCACAGCTCAGCATATTATTTTTCCACCTTCATTGATTGAAATAGAAAACTATACCAGATCATGTACAGCCAGCACGTATTAAAGTTTATAGTATTAAATACAAATATTATTACCAAATGTTTATAAAGCTATGATTTGTTTAAGAATTAATCAATTATTAGCTTATTATCTAATTTAGTTATTTGGTGTACTCGATAACTATGATCATAGGACGTCGGGTATTATCTAAAATTGAATTAGAATTAGAAAACAAAAATGCCAATCTTCGAACAAATACACACATAAGCGTTGTTTGTTATACTTTTTGCATTGCAATACGGTACTTGGGCACGCACAGTGAACATTATAGCTCGCGATATTATTTTGTGACATATCAGGGACCCAGGAAATTGAAATAAAACGTCGAAACATTATTGACGTTATCGGAGGTCACGTGGTCTCAACGCATCTTTTTTTTTTTAAAAAAAAGCTAGTTTTGAAACCAAAACGCTTATTTCTCTACGTCCCACAACGTATCTTTTTACCCACGGAAAGAAATCCCGTGGTTTGATACTTTTCTCAATATCGGCCCTCTGACTGCTAGAATTAGTGATACTTGATTCTGATTGGTCCATTGTAGCCGGGAACGACAGCAATCCAAGTTTATATCACAACGTCAGTAACAATTTCAAACCACAAAACGTCGACGATATAAACTGTCAGTCAGTCTCAAGTCCGTTTCAAGACTTGGGTCCGAGGTATGATTTTTATGATCAAGCGCCATACTAAGGCCCGGTTTTTCAATCGGTCATTAACGGGGCCGTTAGCTGACGGTCCGTTATCTGCGTAGGGTTTTTTGGGTTACAGATTACAGACTGTCAGCTAACAGCCCCGTTAAAGACCCGTTAACCGATAGAAAAACCGGGCCTAATCTAAGATATGTATATTATATTAATATCTTTTACTTATGATTTAAAGTTATTACTGCTACCTTGATTATTTGAACTGTATCGTATCATTCCTTTTTAATCTCTGTACAATTACTATTATGTAAAACAGGACAATAATACAGATCACTGTATCCATCACCAAATTTGTAAATTATGTAATGTATACAATGTTGTCCAATAAACTAAACTAACATATCATTAGCAATGTGATCAAATTCTCACGAAACCGTTATTTTTGTAACAGTCCAATTGGTTGTAGTCAGTATGACGTCAATCACACCATTGAACGCTCTTGTCCATGTCGCTATCGGTAGCGATCAGTTTCATTGTACAGAACGCCCATCATGCAGAACGCCGCGATATGCTACCCTAATGACGTGTTCACGTTGTTCAGCGCAAGGTAACATCGCGCGTCATAATGTGTTGTGGCCCTGTGCGTGTGCGTGTTAGTAGCGGTTTTTGTAATTTTAATTTTTTTATTGTACTATGTTTGTTCCTAATTCAGAATAAAAAAGTAATAGAAATAAAAAAAAAACGTGATCTCTATATTAATACTGACAATCATGTATTGTTGTACACAAGCAAAGCAACGAATTGAAAATGTGGGTCAGAGTGATGAGTGAGAAATATAGGGATACTCACTCAACGTTTGGAGTTTTTAAATAACATATTATTACATTTTATAGTGTTTTGTGTACTATGTAAAATATTGTATGTACGATGTTACTTTATTATTATTACTATGGTTGATATTAAATTATTATTAAACATATTGTCAGGTGTATTTTTTCGTTTAAGTGGATTATGCGGTATTAGTAGCAAAGCAATACATAAGAATCTAAAATAAGCACAAGAGTATTTACAGAGCAATTTTTTAAATATGTTAAAATGGAATCATGATAAGAGGCTTGTTAGATTAGTATAAATATGGAAAGTTCTAGAATCGTTCATATTTTTTCACCCTGAAACTCTGATGGGAATGCCAAAATAACCGTTATTGGCCATTATTTCGAGTGTCTACATCGCAACGCAGGGAAGCACAATACTGCACAATGTTCATGTCACACAATGTTCATGTTTATCACTTCAGTTCATAGTCATCCTTATCTAGGTTTAGGAATAGATCAAAGAAAAAATAATGATTGTTTTAGATCTCGTACAACGTTCAGTAGGCCTATAGTATAGTACTATAGTAAGTAGTAGTTGACGTAATATAATATAATCGTATAATATAATAATAGGTATAGTCGCATATAGTACAAAATTTAAAAACAATAATATAATTGTTAAAATTATAAATACAACATTATACAAAATTATATTTACAATAATATAATATTGACGTAAATAATACAGATTAATTAATTGTGTTGACATTTACAATCGAATATCTTGGTGTGACGAAACCAGATTCTTTGAAAATCTTTGATATTTTTTTTCTTCTTTGATATGGCTTTTTCAGCCATCTTTGGTCCAAGTATCCAATATAAAATAAATATGAATATGAATATGAGTTTTAAAAAATAGCTTTCTTTTCTGGTACAAAAATAACAAGAAAAGTTGTTATTACACGTTTGATGAAGGATTTCATTATTGTCAACTACTAGTAATTATTATCGTCTATATTATAGTATCGTGTTATTATAGTATTTATAATAATAATATTGTAAATGACTCGCTTGATGTTTTTAATCTTGACAAAAATAGTAGGCCTATATATAAACTATAGCCAGGTAGTTCTTACTACTTCCTTACAAATCTAAAGTAATTGGCAAAATACGACCATGTAGGGGCCAGTATGTTTTCTTACCAACAATTCTATTGATTTCCCAGGCATTCAATATGTATGTGGTCTGCATTGCTTTACGATTACGACAGCTCTACCCTACAAAGACACACTTTATTAATTTGGATTCATTGAAATTTTCAGATGTATATTTACATCACAACTTCGTATTTTTCACATAATTCAATAATACCAGTTTGCGTCCTGTAATTAATACCATGATCGGGCTATATTTTATCTTTCCTAGTAAACTGACAAGATATAGTTTGGTTCGAGTTTCAATTAAGTCGTGTATCCTAGTATTATGTTTTCGTGCCGCGGTAACCGTGATCGAGCGTATACACGTGATAGACCACAATGCACGGGATGAGGCTTTTAGGCCTACGGAAGATCTTCGCTCGGCTCACCGCTAATGGTTCCAGTTATTCATACCCCTAAATTAGCGTGTAAAATGTTTTATATTTCATATTGTTTTTAAGATTTTCATTTTGGCGGGAACTTTCACACAACTTTATGGCGGGAACACATGGCATGTCGGCATCATAAGGACATCAAATTTACACTTTGTGGTTAATTATTTCACAGTATTATACGAACAGTGTTTTATAAAATTTATTTTGTTTCTTATCATTTTTCCACAATAATAATAAAACATTCATCAGACAATATTATTTTTCATTATAATTATGTTGTCATTATTATATTCTATATAATATAAAGAATATAGAAATGATAATAATATAATAATAATGACAAAATAATTATAATGAAATAAATAAAATAAATTCACATTTTGAGTCTACCCACTCAGTCACTAAACTAATAAAATAATATTATCTGATGAATGTTCTATTAATTATTATTGTGGAAAAATTGATTAGAAAAATGATGACTATATGATTATATAATTATTTTTATTTATTTTTATTATAATGTTAATATTTAAGTTTTCAGTTTCAGTTTGTATTTTCTTTAGTATCAGTGATATTGATTTCTATACATGCGAATTAAATGTGATTATTTATTTTTCTTTAGACAAATAACTGCTGATAATAATTTATAAGGCCGCCAAGCACAACATCTTGACGTTGTAGTACGTCCTTACAACATAACATAAAACCACATATAGTTATCCGTTTCTTAGGTCCTCCAACAGTGGCTAATTGAAGAAACATACTCCCCGCGTTAGCTTTGGTTAAATTTGCGATTACCGACTTTTCTCTGCATGAAATTGAATTAGTATACGATACGATACGATGAACCTATTTTGAATAAGTACTACATATTTTGCATGGCTCCAATATTATTTATGCAAAATAACATTATACAAATTTACATCTCACAAGATTTATATTAAATAAATAACTTGGCATTTCTTATGCTAAAATTTGTTTCTCATATTAATTACTAAAAACTAAGTGCAATGTAGCAATTTAACAAATTTTCATCTCAAGCAGCTCAAAGTCGTAGTAACTTCCAAGCCTATTCAATTACCCCCCCCCCCCCCCCCCAGATAGATAAATGTTCCAATGTGTGTGGTTGTTTGGGGGAGGGATGGTGTTAGTTCACAATGCTACCAGAAGATTATATTATTTTATTATGGTGGTCAAAACATTCAAGACTTCAGTAGCAGAAGCCGTTTCAATTTTTTCCATAACTAAGCATACTAACCATATTAATACTAACAAAACAATTTTTCAAGCTGGGAATACTTGTTTTTTCGATCTTACATTTGAAGTCTCCCAGGTCTTGAGGGGCCGATTGAATGGAGTCCAGGGTGACTCATCTCACCCGAGCCAGAGTGCGGGACGAGGGGCGACCCGACTACATATTTGCCAATCAAAAAATTTAGACTGGAAAAATAATTCAAACTATTGTTAGTTAATTTCCCCCCTTTCTGTGATTGGTCGATCCCGCGGCCTTCACAGCCGACAGTGGCCACCCCATTGGTAGCGACGTCGGCAGGGGTAGCGACTCGGCGAATAGACGCGGGGGATAGAAAAAACGTTCAGCCCTGCAAGGGGTTCGCATCGACCGACGAACAAGGGGATCGCAAAAACTCCCCTTCGGATTTATTTCATCCCGAACTCGGCCTAATGACAGCAAAAACCAACCCTTTGAGAGCATCGTACTAAAAACTATACGAAATGCTTTTCCCATTATTTTTTTGGTGTTTTTCAGTGTCTGGACTCGAAGGTTCATTCGATCTTGTAATTATGCATTCATAGTGAGTAAGGGATGTGCTGTTTTTTCTCTGAAAAAACGAGTCAGGTATCCGACTAGCCGCCTGGTCGCGAGTATGCATATGAGATGGGGCTAATCGCCCTGTCTTGTCTTAGACGCGCATGTTTTTTAGTTGCTTCACACGGTTCACGAGACTTTTTTCACTCTTCTTTGCAAACGTCGATGATAAAAACACTGTGTTTTTTATCTCGAGGAGGTTCACTATGAGAACGAAGCTGCTGCCTTAATGAATCTTCCAGCTTGACTAGATGCAGCCCTCATTGTTCTACAATAACCTAATCCCACTCTCTCATGCTGCTCAGGTCTTGCGCTCTTTTAATCTTGGACTTTTTTGCAATTGCGTTTTTACTGCCCCCTCTCCGTCAAGTAATTCCCACCAAGGTAGTTTCGTTACAGCTGGATCTCGCAGCACTGAGCTTTGATTTGTCTTGAAAAACTTACAACGACGCCTTGGGGGAAAATTATCAAAAAACACTCAGCTACATTATTGGGCCGTGTACAGCGAGCTTGTTGCGACTTCCCATCGCAACCGGTCCAACGAGTGATGCAAAAACGTGTATGCATCAGATGAGTTTCTTTCAAGAACAACAGTTCCACGGTTAATCACTTTTTGTAGCATTATTATGAACCTTATGTTCGCTCGTTCGCTCGCATTGTTTTCTAACCTAACCGAGCAAAACAAACATTCGAATATGTTTTTTCACGGGCGACCCCTCAAACGTGGAGCTATGTCGTCTTTGGCTCTTGTTCGTATCAGACCATAACATATATCGTGAGTGTAGACGTCGGTTGGTGCATGTGCGGATATCACAATGGAATAAGTGCAAAAACTCAAACATTCTCAGCGTGCAAGGAGTAAAAAAAAACAAAAAACAATTCAAATAGCTTTGGATGGATAAAACCCCCATTAAATTCATATGCATGGGTATAACTGTAAAGTTTGATCGCTTTTGCTATCTGGTATTGTGCAGTCGTTCTATATATAGGTAGGCTTATATGACACAGCCTTCAGATATTGGCATGTTATTCCTCCAAACAATGCCTACGTTTACTTCATACGCGGACGAACACAGAAACTGCATGCGACGAGATAAGTGATGAATAATTTAATTTAATATTTGTATTTATTGCTAAGTATATGTATTTGTGTTTCATTCCCTGTGCATAATTATCTTACCTGTCTCAGTTTCTCCATTCATACATATTTAATTTGTAATTAATCATAATATATTCCTTTCTAATGTCGCATTTGTATCTATTGAACTTTAAACTAATTATTTAATAACTTATTTTTAAAATTCCAAATTTATGATAATAATAATTTTTTGTAGGAAACCTGCCCCAATCCATGCCCCCTTCAGGTGACTGACTATGTAGTGCAGTATTTGGAATAGTTGGGAAGGAATGGCTGATCCTTGTGACTGAAGAAAATCTCAGAAAAATCTTCAGTCAGAATTGCTGGGGGCCGGTATGGAACGGGCGACCTCCCGAATTATAAATATTGCCGATGCAAATCCTTTCTGTTATCCAAATCTTGAACAATTTGTTTATCCTTTCATTTTATTCTTGATGTATTTTATTTGTAATACTTACATTTACTGCTTTCATTTCATCTCAATCAGTTTCGTAAATGCGGTGTTAGGATACCATGATGTGTATAAATACGCGGCCATGCGTAACATGAAAATATATCATTATCATTTATTTTATAATTTACATATTTCCATGCAATACTTAGTATTTTTAATTTTTATAAATGTCTTAAAACAATCGGCACGTATAATAATACCATTACAAATGCCAGAAATGCATTTCTTCCCTCTAAAAAATCCAACTAAGTCCCACTTTGCCAAATAACGCAAGAATATTAATCAAGCTTTCAGGCACGTCAAGTTCTTTCTTCGTTTAAGGGAACAACTAATTAAATTATGTTTGAACTATGGTACTTCAAATTTGTTTTCACAATGTTTCCATGTGAACAGTCACAAAGTAATCCAAGTATAAGCCTATACAGCAAGTAAAACTGTGTACAAATCTGTTGCTTGTGGTGTCGGAAGTTGTTTTCCTTGTACCATCAATTGATGTACCTATATCATCGATGATAGTACACATTTTGTCACACAATACGTACACGTCTATTAAAACCGTGTTGGTTGGGGGATCATGGAAACTGGCACGCATACTAATAATTATAAATTATAAATTAACGAAATATATTAAAAATAATATAATTGCAATTATACTTATATAAATATTTTCAAAGAGGGTTGCATTGTTTGAAACACGCAACATTACTTAAGGAGGGATGGAATTCTCTACTCATCTCCTCCCCCCCCCCCCCCGTCTATAATTCGACCACTGACCATAATGGGTAAAATCCACTATTTTCTACCCTTTTTCAGTGTGCCATCTAGACTCACTGGACTTCCTTCCTAAATGAACATGTATCCGATAAGAGAGAAGAAGTAGGCCATGGCATAACATAATAATCGAGATATATCTCAGAAGTGTTGTGTATTAATTTATTCTTGACATGTATTTCAATTATGTTTTATTTTCCTTGTTATAAAACGCCGCGTATCTGAGGTACGAAGGCATGGATATCCCCCCCCCCCCCCCCCCCCCCCCAGCACCAAGACTTTCAACAAAGACGCAGATTACAGTTGCATACGACTATGTGATGTTTTTGCAATAATGACGCGTCACAATTTTGGACAATTTCGCAGTAAGATGTTATCTGAGTTGAATTTTGTGTGAATTCCACCGCAGAAATGTGGTAATTAAATTGAGTTTTTGTGGCTGGAGAAACACGAACTCGTCTTACTTTTTAATAATAATAATAACGCTATATTTAGGTTAACCACAGACTGGAACTAAGGCGTAATATAAGACTGTTGGTGTTGCCAAAAGAAGAGTTTCATGTTGCATCTGTATCTGCGCCAGCATCAGTCACATTGTTTAATATGTGAAACCAAACAAACGATTTTGTTCTATAGCGATAAAACAATTCATGTTTAATGTTATCAATCCGTGGTTTTTGTTTGAAACATATCTCCTTTCTTTCCTGTTTTACGCCTGTCTCCTCATTTCCTCATCCGTGGATTTGTTTGAAACATATCTCCTTTATTTCCTGTTTTACGCCTGTCTCCTCATTTCCTCATCCGTGGATTTGTTGAAACATTATCTCCTTTCTTTCCTGTTTTACGCCTGTCTCCTCATTTCCTCATCCGTGGATTTGTTTGAAACATATCTCCTTTCTTTCCTGTTTTACGCCTGTCTCCTCATTTCCTCATCCGTGGATTTGTTTGAAACATATCTCCTTTCTTCCCTATTTTCCGCCAGTCTCCTCATTTCCTCATCCGTGGATTTGTTTGAAACATATCTCCTTTCTTTCCTGTTTTACGCCTGTCTCCTCATTTCCTCATCCGTGGATTTGTTTGAAACATATCTCCTTTATTTCCTGTTTTACGCCTGTCTCCTCATTTCCTCATCCGTGGATTTGTTGAAACATTATCTCCTTTCTTTCCTGTTTTACGCCTGTCTCCTCATTTCCTCATCCGTGGATTTGTTTGAAACATATCTCCTTTCTTTCCTGTTTTACGCCTGTCTCCTCATTTCCTCATCCGTGGATTTGTTTGAAACATATCTCCTTTCTTCCCTATTTTCCGCCAGTCTCCTCATTTCCTCATCCGTGGATTTGTTTGAAACATATCTCCTTTCTTTCCTGTTTTACGCCTGTCTCCTCATTTCCTCATCCGTGGATTTGTTTGAAACATATCTCCTTTCTTCCCTATTTTCCGCCAGTCTCCTCATTTCCTCATCCGTGGATTTGTTTGAAACATATCTCCTTTCTTTCCTGTTTTACGCCTGTCTCCTCATTTCCTCATCCGTGGATTTGTTTGAAACATATTTCCTTTCTTCCCTATTTTCCGCCAGTCTCCTCATTTCCTTATCCGTGAGTTTTTTGAAACATGTCTCCTTTCTTCCCTACTTTACGTCTGTCTCCTCATTTCCTCATCCGTGAATTTTTTGAAACATGTCTCTTTTCATCCCTATTTTACGCCTGTCTCCTCTTTTATATGTATACGTATCTAATACGACGCCCATTCTGAATAATCGGTTGCACATATTCCAGTCTCCCTCTTCCATGTTACCCTTCCCCTCTCCCTTCAGTTACATTACTTCTCTATTCTTCGAGCCTCAAAATATGCCCGTCTATAACTAAACTATACCTCCGCTTAAGTAAGCCTGAACGTTTCCATAACCTTATACTTATTGTGCTATTTTAAATACATCTAATTTTTTGTAACATGTACCAAAAGCTCTTCAACAATTCTTCAGTAGGCCTAACCTCACATCGCGAATGCATTGAACCTTCGTCCGCGCTGGCTCACGCGACATATACTTACGGGCATACGTCACCTAGAAACGTGGGTTCGAATCCCGCATACGGCATGTTTCTTGTAATTGTCCTTGAACCTCACGTCTCGAAAGCATAATTGCAATAACTGAGACGTAAAGCAATATGAATCTTCTTGATGTCTCACGTTTATGTTCGATCCAAACAGTCTGGTGAGTTATTGCTAAGCTGTTTGACCTCAGAGCCTCCAGCTGTTGTGGCCACATGGTCAGGTTGTAAGACTCGCGTTACGTCACTATAGGTGCTTTGTAGCTAGGATTCGTCAATGTTCATTGAAACGTAACCGATAGAAGTGACTAGTGGTATAGGATAACCGTATACATTGTACGATAGAGGTGACTAGTGGTATAGGATAGCCGTATACATTGTACGGTTTAGCCGCGGTCGCTTAGCCGGTTTCCATACGAAAACCGGAGTTAAGCAACCTCGTGCTGGGTCAGAAGGTGGATTGGTGACCACTCGCCTCTGAAACACTAGTTACCGTTGGTTAGAGCAGATACACATTTTAGTTAACTTATTTTAAGTGTTTCGTTCTTTTACTCACGGAATTTCTGTTTGAACCCTAAAATAATCACACATAATGAAAGCAACTTAATATATTGCTACTTCAATCCGATTTAACTGTTCCCACTTCCCCCTCATTGATTTGATTAGAATTGGATCAAATCCTGAAAATTTTTAATTTATAGCCTATTTTTAATTTATAGCCTATATGGCGTGGCACACGTTATCGTGAAACGGAACACTCTCTGTGACTAAGCGATAAGGACAATCACGGCCTGAGAGAATGTCAATTGGTTTCTAACTGTAACTGAGAAGGATGTAGACAGTAAATAAATAACTATATAAATATTCAAGGGTATCAACTTTTAGGTCGTAGACGGTATCTCAGATAAATGGCGTGTTCACATTTTCTTGCGGTATTCTTGTTTTTAGCCCACACAATTTTTTTTAAAGAAGGTTATACAGACTACACTACAGATAAAAAAATCGAATGTTTCACTGTAAGCCATAACATTGTTGAGGATGCTATGAAATTTTACCATGTAGGGGGGATTCAATGCTTCAATTACATTTGCTTTGTCCAGTTCACTGACAAATAATATTCAACTCCATTGCGACATCAGTATGGATAGAACTAACAACACAACACACTAACAGTATATCACACATGCACACAAAAAGCTTTTGTAGAAGCATGTATTGTGTATTTATCCTTTAAATATGTAAATATTATTTCATGTCGTCTTTACATTTTGAAATTCTTCCAATAGAACTTTAGTGTATAGAGAGATATAGTAAAGTATGATGTGCCCTTTTTCTTTTCGCTGTTTATGGCGAGTCATTATTTCGAATGTTCCCCATTTTGGGCTAGTTGGCAAACTCGGGCAGAAACATTATTACAAAAATGGTTAAAACATAGATAATCCCTCGAATATTTCTCTATTCCTCGCGGTACTGGAAAGCTGAAGTGTCTAAACACTTGTGTTACAAACTATTGCCGTCCCCAACCGTGCATAGCTTTAGTTGAGGCAGGGTTCAGGTATTAAAACCGCGCCAAATTAATGTTTTTTGTTATACTATGAGAACGTTTCCAAATATTGAAAAAGTGATTTTGATCCTGCCTTTAGTTTTGTATCAGCTACACAAAGGGGTTAAAAAGTTAAAAATAAAATATATTTTTACGATCGTTATTTATTTTATTGGTAACTATTAATTACCAAATTATAAATAAAATAACAATCGTAACGATAACAAACTGAGAATGTTTTTAAACCCATTTTGTAGCCGATACAAAACCAAAGACAGGACCAGAATCACTTTTTCAATATTTAGAAACATTCTCTTGATATAATAAAAACATGAATTTTGGGCGACAAGGAAGTGTTTTATTAATTCCGTGGTGAGTAATCATTGTCGTGCGTAGGTAATACAATAATAGTTTGTTGTTGGCCCATATATCTATACACTACACCCTATACTATACACCCCTACTCGACGCGAGTTACGAGTTTTGTGTTTTACAGAATTATTTATATCGTGTGTGAATGAAATTAGAAAATTGACAGAGTAGTTATAACTATTAACTAAGCATTTAAATAAATATTCCGTAGTATTAATCCCCAAGAGAAATGTCACGGCAAAGGATACAGTGTTCGTTAAAATCCGGTGGTTATCTTTTATAAACATGTAAAAACTAAAGCAGGGTGTAAAAATTAGGAATTATTTTTCATGCTTGTAAACCCAGATACTGATTTCTGTAAGGTAATTAGATGTGAAAGTAATAAACTTTACGCATGTATAACCTTAAATAAATAAATAAATAAATTCACATTTAGAGTCTACCCACTCAGTAACTAAACTGATTTGCAGTGGGGGACTTTAATTTAAAGTGACTAAACCAACCCTGTAGGCTTCGAACACCATCGACGAGTGAGCGATAACCAATCAAAGATCGATATTTCAAATACGAAACATATGAATCAGTGATTGGACAGTGCGAACACCTGCGGACAAATGCCAGAATCAACAAGGCCGATTCAGAACAACTTCGAATTTATTGAGTGCTTCGTTGCTAGAACGGCTCCAAAGTAACCTTTTACTTATTCCTAAGCCAAGAAGTAATGGAATTGAATCCACATTATAAGTTAAAAAACTTCTGCCTGAAGCGGGATTTGAACCCGAGACCTTCTGCATTGGAAGCAGGGATGCTAACCACTGGACCAACGAGCCACCTTGATTATTCATTCATAAACGTAGCTACCTCACTTGCTCATTTTATTCCATAATATAATTCATATATTCATGCACTATTTTTACACAGTTTTGCACCTATCTGGTTCGGGTGATTGTTTAGAAACTACAATTAGTGTTACAACACGAAAAGTACGTAAAGATGGATTGGACGTAAATCAAGCTCTAATAAAATATAATTCAAAATTTGCAATACATTATCTCTTGGAGTTCTGGTATGTACGTGGTGCATTACGCTTTGTGAATACCGCACAGGGCGACGCGAAGGCTAGAAGCTATTTACCACCTAAAATAGGCCAGCATGGAAATAGTCAGGGTGCAATGAGCGTGTGTTGTGTAAGGCGATGAATGCAGTTTGGCAGTGAGCGTCGACCGCCTACCCACTCCACTCTGCTTGGCGCTGGCTTCATGGCTGGGGTCTGGGGTCTGGCTGCACCCCAAGATGCAAAGCGCCCGAGATTCGGGTCACTATGTTTGCAAGTTTATTGGCCGCGCAAACATTTCAGACTTGCGTAAACACGGCCATAAAGAAGCTGCATGGATGCTGACGAGATAACGACTTGTGGCGTTTTCTGTGGTTCGAATTCACCAAACTAACGGGCATTGGTAGTCTCATGCTTAAAACTGCTAACAATTTTCATTTTTTTAATTATATCTTAAAAATGCTACACGAAATGGAAAATCCGAGTCTACTTCGCACTGTGGTTTGCTAAGCGCCCATACAGTACCCTATGTACCTAACATTATTATCAGTATGGAATTGTTATTCATTTTTTTACTCAGTTTTTATTACTAATTTTAAATTTTTAAATTTCACAATCAAAATAACAACTACGCTGATTATAATATTATATATACACTTGTCATTTTGGTTTGTAGGGTTTACCAAAACCACACCACAGTGCGCTGTGCCCTCAGATTTTCGACTTCGAGTAATATTCTTGAGATATAATGAAAATAATGGATAACTCGTGCGATATAGGCCTACTGTGTTGTGTATGTATCCCTCCTTCTTGATCTCCGATTTAGTAATCTCAGATTGGTTACTATGGTTTCAACAAACATTACATTGTGTCTTCTAATAAGCTCGGATTAAAAGTATCCTACATTATGTTTGGATCAATAACGGTAAGATCTCGCATAGGTAACACTTAACCCTGCAATATATTATAGTATTTTATAGGTATATTACATTTGTCAGATTGTTACAATCCGGTTTAATGTTACTTCAGAGAGAAAACTGCCAACCAGTTTTAGATTCGGGTTACTAGACACATCATAATATATATATATATATATATATAAAGTAAGGATACATTTTTCGGTTAAACCAATCCAAATTTTATTTATAATGATAATTATAAAATTAATTAATTGATTGCTACCAACAAAATCTAAAAAATCATATATATATATATAGATATTACACACCACAGCACACGTCGTGATATGCACAGCCCTCAGTGCGGTACAAAAGACTGTAATCAACGATTTATTTGAACTCTAGTAAACCTAATCTAATTCGTTTGCTGTAGTTCGTATTAATTTTCGTATTAATATTAGATACGGTTGATACATACCTGTATGTGTTACAATTATTTTTATCTTGAATTATTATTATAATACCAGGGTAGCAATTTTTTAACGCCTTCTGGACCTGGGATATAATTTTACCCAGGGTGACTCTGCCAGTCGTCAGAAGCAACGAAATGCGCGAGGTCCTCCAATTTTCCCTTTCCACCCATGTATTGTTGTCCCTCCTACTTGTCCCTTTCCTCCAGTGTTGGTCATACGACCTAGTTGCCGAGGACAACAAATAGTAAATTATAGTTCACCATTTTCTCACAGTAATTGTGACAGTGTTCAAAGATTTTTGCCATAACAAATAATAATTATTCATTTTTAACTACTGCTAGAAGTATTTATTTATCCATACATCAGGCTTTTATTATATTTATTTATTAATCTATTACAGATGCTAGTCATGTGGCGTGTATATTTTACTTCCCTTTCCCGGTCTGAATAAATAGCAAATAACATTGTTGATAGTTTTTTATAAAATAGTTAAATTATCAATTATTTTAACTTCACCGTGGAAGTGTATAGTTTGGAGCCGAAACCGTCCCCGAAGAAGCTTTCAGTGAACCATAATATGTTACACTACTGTGTGCATCTACACAAGCCAACGTACTTGTTAAGCATAAACTAAGTGGTTGTGTAAAGATGGCATACCCCATACACAATACACATCCAAATTACGCACCCACTCTTATAAGAAACGACCTCCAAGTACTTTTTTAGTGTATTGCGGTGGTTTTAGAACTGTCTTGTTACTAGAGAAAAATATCTCCATCATTTAATTACAGCTGTGAAGCGATTATTTCATTAACGACGGCTCTGCTATATCTTTGACATGTATAAGACCGTCGACCGTCTGCAACAGTCGCACTAAAGACGTAACTTATATTTGCTTTCTCTCTCTCTCTCTCTCTCTCTCTTTCTTGCACACTCACTATCTCACAATTTTGGAGCAGTTCCAAGTAGTATAGAAACAATTGACCCGGGTTCCAATCCCTGTATGAACTACGTATATTTGTATTGTCTGTCAATCAATCAATCAACCTACCGTCCGTTTATCATGTGAATATCTAAGACGGCGTTTTGAGATGCGTGCGTGAAAAAACAACGACAACGACAGCGACGACGTTAAACGTACTCTTACGTTGCATTCTACATCGCGTTTTCAACGCAGGAGTAATATGCAAATAATATAAACACAGCCAATCACAGAATACGAAACACGATGTGCGTCCGATTGAAAAAAGGGAGTGCAAGAAGTTGAAAAATAGATTTGATAGGCGAGTAAATTATTTCTACCGCTCGACATACTTATATGCTATTATAATTATATTTAATTGTTTTTCTATGGAAATTCTACAGCCAGACACGATCTTGAATGTGGTTTTGTGGTGTGGTTTTATTGGCATAGAGCAATGGCGTTTGATTCGTTTAGTAATCGGCGGCGTTTATAAAATTTTGTTAAAAATTAATAACTAATAACAAACAATTATGGACCTACTTATCATCATTCACATTTTACATGCGAACCTAAGCGTTATAATATATAATCAAAATTAAGATTGTATCTTACAAAACAATTATTGTTAATGATAACATAAGGTGCAAAATTTTCTTTATTCAAATACATGTCGTTGCCGGTTCGATTCATATAACTTCATGTTCATTTTTACGTGTATTTTAAAAATCGAATACATATATAATATTTATCTACGTTGAAAATACAATTATTGAGTACATAAAACAAATAAGTTACTATTTCATTTTTTACTTTTCATTTTAATTACGTAGTGATTTCTTTGATCGTTTTGATTATTATAAAAATAATAATGATATGAATACAGGTTAAATTTTAGTCAAAATAAAGGATTTTAGAAAGTAAGGTCTAATATTTAGTATTCTTTGTTTGAAATTAATTTGCAAAAAATGGAAATTAATATTAACAAGGCTAAGTATTTTTTTGGACGTCGTTTAATCCTGTAGTAATTTAATTGTTTCGTGTGTATTGTAAACGCTCGCACTTGAACGATATTTAAGTGTCGTAGTATATTATGCAATTTCTATTAACATTTAATCCTTTTAATTGATTGATTATTTGGGGTTTAACGACGTACTCGACAACTAGGTCATATGAATGACGTCGTTCTTTTAGTCGCCTCTTACGACATGCAGAGCTACCCTGCACCAATTCTACCGTGGGGCCAGGCGGGGTGAGTGCAATTGCGATTGTATCAATGTATTAATCAATTTAGTAATGGGGAATGCTTTAGTCATAGTTTGTTTATACTATATTGGTGACTAGGTCTGATCATACGACCATATTATGATATTGGCTTTTTGTAACAATTTTCAGTTGTTGAATTTACAGTGAGCTGATTAAGAATTCCACACATCACCATGGCGGGAAAAGTAGGACATAACGAAAAAGGGTAGCAAAAGATGCATTTTTCAAATAATAAAGTTTGTTGATTATCTTACTCCTAATAATGCACAGTAAAAATATTATTTTGTAAGGTTTTTAGATGTTTGAAAATTACTTTATTTTTAATACTTTGAAACTCGCGGTATTATGCTTATAGATAATCGCGCCGGTGTGGATGGGGACGAACAATAGCATAAATTAAGCAGGATGGTAGATGAGGGGGGTTGGAAGAAGTGCAGTTATGTAAACCAGGGGCCGCATCAGAGAAGGGTTGTTCCGATGAGATAGGGCGACAACGGCGTCTCTGTCGGCGTCGCGACGCGTCTGGTCAACAACACTCGGAAGACAGCCGGCGTCCTGGCGTCGTCTTGTTCTAGACACGACCTGCCTCATACGCCGCGTACTGACCTGCGCAATATCGATCCGCGTCCTAGCTCTAGCTCATGGTCATTTGTAAATAGTCCGCCAAGCACAACCAAGGGGCTTAGGACAATGCATTCTATCTGCAGTCATTCTCCTTCCCCCACCTCTACAAGGGACCCCCCTTTACAATTTATGCTCAATTTTGTATACATACCCTGCCCAAGGACTGCTACCTTATCGTGGTGGGCAGGTTTGCGTGCTTTGTTGATCCCGAGAGCTATGCCGGCGGAAGCGTATGCTTCTGGTAGGGCCACCCTAGCCGGACTGGTCGAGGATGAGAAGTCAGACGAAGTGCAGTCCACACCCCAATCCCCTTCTTTCCCCTTTCCCCTTTCCTCACGCGGCCTTCTTCTTGCCCCTTTCCTCCGAAGAGCCCCCAATTTCATCTTCATTATCACCCACTCATCGTCTTGATTAGCCTAGTTGCAAAAATATAAGACGTTAAGCCCAAATATCTATCTATCTATCTTGTATACATACCATAAGCTACATAATGTTTTCAGTACAATAAATAAATAAATGAAATACATTCGTATTTATAGTCTACCCACTAAGTATAACAAGACTGATTTTCAGTGGGGGACTAACGCGACTAAACCTACCCTGAAGGCTCTAATTAATTAATGTTATTGTTGTTTTCCTGTCCCATGGAAGGACAGGATGGCCAGTGTAGGGTTATGGGCACCTGAAGGCTCCAAACACCATCGACGAGTTAGCGATAACCAATCAAAGATCTATTTCAATCGAGCCACTCTTATATATATGAAATATTCTAGTCATTGATATACGTTAATTAATGCTTGTTATAGATCCGCACAACACTAACTATCGAGTTATGCACGTTTGCAGTGTCCTACCTTCCTCTTCACCTCAGTGGTTTATGCAAAGGGTTACTTTGCGTTCTGGAGGGTGGAATAGGTACGCCATCACTTAGGGAACATGTCTGGTGGTTGAGGTTTGTTGTGTACCACTATATCGCTCATCAATCATGAAAACTAAACTGGGAAACATGCAGGTCATTGTTATTTTATGCCTTAAATTGCCTCGAGGACAACCAACGATATCAGAGAAATATTTACCTCATACACATATTCAGTTCAACTATAATGGTGCAATGATGTTACAAAGAATTCAAACACGAGTTTACTAATTTATACCTTATAATTTTCGATGTGTGTTCTTCATCAATGAAGCAATATTATCTTGCCAATTAAAATATGTCAATTCCCTTTATCGGTCGGCGCAGGGGAAAAATCAAAAGAGGTTTCTGTTTCTTATCTAAAACGAGTAGATTTATACAAACTTGACATACAATTAACACAACATAACATTAACTTCAGTTTACTGTTAACACATAATTCCATCAGGAAGTTATTGGTATCTTGGTGTCGGCATCAATGGCAGTCCAGGATTTTATCCCGGTAGTAGCTTCTGGGTGGTTGAATCGTTGAGTGAGAAATATTTCTCACTCAACGGTTGAATACTTCGTGTTTAAATAACGTGGTCTGGGGCGGAGCCTCAGCCGACGGAGGTGAAAGAGAAACTCTGTTCAATTCTCTTTACAAGTGGCCTGAAAAGACTAGATTAATTCAATATCCAATTAGATGGATTTTTTTAGCACTAAATTAAAAACCATGCATTGTAAAATTGAAGGATCGGGGGCGATTAAGTCTTGCCACTATATATCAGTAACATACATGGTTTAATGATTATGGACCTTTGGTCGGACAATCAAGAGAAGGTGTTCGCTACTGAATGTGATGATTAGTACGAGAATGACTGAGACTATGAGAGGAACTGAGAAATATTAATTGAACGAATATAACTCATTCCGCCCAAGTGAACGTTAATTAACAGGATAAATGTAATTTTAAAGCGTCCATAATGCAATTTTAAACCTATTCGTACCTAAATTTTGGTTTGGTACCTCTTTGTATAGGTACCCTCCTGACAGAAGTAAACCGAGGGTCGGTCGGAATATGTCTTTATACTGTAACATCTCACCTACTATTATTTTCTGGCTCAATTTTATTTACGAATCAATAAGTTGGTGAGAGATATCCATCAGTAACCATATCAAATAAAAACTCAATGTAGAAGTGCTGTTAGAGTAGATGTTACGTATTGTGATTTGTGCCCTAGTGTTAATTTACTTATGTCTCATACGTGGGACTGAAATATTTATTTGTTCTTAACTTATGTTTATTTAGACAGTTAAGTTTTTACAATTTTTGTGACACGTAAAATATGTACCTCGATAAGTGTTTATAATAATTAACATCAATTAACAGTATAAGTGATGGAACCGTTAGGTCCCTTCTTATAGGGTACCGTGTCTGCGTGGACCAACTACTGAGCCTGAACAAATTGCAGGAGTGGCGGAAATAAACTTGATAAATCATTGACATATTTCTTCAGTAAAAACAAAACATAAGTAAGAGCGTTTAAAATGAGCTGTAAGGCGCGCATGCAACATTGGTTCCGGGTTGTTTGGCGCGTAAACACACAACGCGACCTCTCGCATGCAGACTGCAATAAATTACTCGGAATTATTCATCTGAAGTACGAGTATCACTTCTTTCTATACTTGACAGATTAACACATTGTACGTCAAAGCTAGGGTTTGGCACACATTTTAGTGGAAGAATAAAAACATGTTTACATTAATAATAGCCTATCACTCATTTTGATGTTATATTATAGAAGATCACTGCGTATTTTAAATAATCCTAATAAAAAATACAAAAATAATTATTATGATTATTATTATTATTGTTATTTTTTTAATTATATTAAATATTATTATTATTATTATTATTATTATTATTATTATTATTATTATTATTATTATTATTATTATTATTATTATTATTATTATTATTATTATTATTATTATTATTATTATTATTATTATTATTATTATTATTATTTTTATTATCATTATTATTATCATTATTATTAACATTATTACTATCATCATCATTATTATTATTATTATTTTATTGAATGTATCACAATCATACAATCTCGGTCAAAACCGGCGTTAACATGTTATACGGACGTAATGTCAAGTATTTCCATCTGTCACTAATCACATGTTACTAGTTTAAACAGTCATCAATCTCGGTCAAAGCCGGTGTTTACATGTTATACGGACAATACAGATGTAATGTCAAGTATTTCCATGAGGTACCTTGTTCTACTTCAGTCGTTACTGTCTTATTAGTACTTGTTCATAGCATACACTGCATAATTATTATTATTATTATTATTATTATTATTATTATTATTATTATTATTATTATTATTATTATTATTATTATTATTATTATTATTATTATTATAATTATTGTTATTATTATTATTATTATTATTATTATTATTATTATTATTATTATTATTATTATTATTATTATTATTATTATTATTATTACTATCATTATTATCATCATCATTATTATTATAATTATTATTTATAAATTGCCTTTGTGTTGCAGTTGTACTGACCTCTACGCCCAGCAACGAAGCCGAGTTACAGCTCTATAGGGTGATGCAGAGAGCAAGTCTCCTAGCCTACTACGACACACTACTAGAGATGGGTATGTGCTCACTATTTGTCATTACGTTATGTGGAGATGAGAGACTGGTTGCATATGGTAGAACAATTATGATGGGCCTATTATAAGTATATTGCAACTACATTAAAATAAATAAATAAAATAAATTTGTATTTAATAGTTTACCCATGCAATCAGTTGCCGTTTACATATACACACCAGTATCGTGTAGCTATAGATCTATATCAAATTCCAAAATTAAAAAATCCCTAGGCCAAATCGGGATTCGAGTCCGCGGATCTTCTACATTGGAAGCAGGAATAAACCCACCGGAATAGACTAACGAACCACACGAAAATTAGAATTAAAACAGAAGCATAGAAGGGGCACAAGTTTGAAGTAAATATTTTTTATAATTTGTTATAAAACATATTTTGTTTCCGGTATAACATTGCCTTGGTTCAAACATCGGATGTTAACATATTATAATAATAATAATAGTTTTCGGAACATGATTTATGTTATGAAGTCGTCAGACGAAGAAATAAAGCGCTGTATAATCCGTAAACAGCGTATAGCGTGTAAGATTGTTATTTTCGTGTTTTATTTTTTAATACGTAGAAAAAGAATCGTGGTACATTTACAACAATGAACAAACAATCAATACATAAAGAACAGATGTGTTTTCATGCTTCTGACTTATATTCTCTAGAATATATTTTATTCTATTCTATTTATCAAAAGCGCGACAAAAAGGTGAATTATTTTTATGGATATAGGTACACTGGAAAAAGCCGGCAATTTACAACATTGTGCAAGAAATCACCTGCTGGCAGACCTTTGCCAAAGTCCTTGTTACAAAAAATGAGTTACATTTTGGTTATATGCAAAATTATTATCTGCATCGAAGCATGGGATGATTTTATATAATTGTAGAGGTTTTAATTCGGGTATAATATTTCACTAAGCACTTTTTTTTAGTATTCGTCGGCTAATTGTAGGTAGGCCTACATATTAGGAATAATTAAAAATAAAAAGAACAAATTATTTCATTAATAAATTAGTATAAATGAATGATTAAATACAAGAGTACTGCAATTGAAGAAAGAAACGTCATCAGTTTTGGTACAGACACAATGACAAAATGCTTCTAGAATAAAATAATTGTCATTTTTTTCTTGGGACATTCCAGCTACACAGACATACAGACTTACAGACCTTTGCCAAGGTCCTTGTTACAAACAATGTGTTACATTTGGTTATATGCAAAATTATTATCTGCATCGAAGCATGGGATGATTTTATATACATGTAGAGGTTAATTCGGGTATAATATTTCACTAAGCACTTTTTTTTTAGTATTCGTCGGCTAATTGTAGGTAGGCCTACGTATTAAGAATATTTGATAATAAAAAGAACAAAATATAATTTCATTAATAAATTAGTATAAATGAATGCTTAAATACAAGAGTACTGCAATTGAAGAAATAAACGTCATCAATTTTGGTACACACAATGACAAAATGCTTCTAGAATAAAATAATTGTCGTTTCTTTCTTGCACAATTTGCATTCCAGCTACACAGACATGACTTATACAACCAACGTCTATGCTAACTACGGAGTTACAGGGTTCATAACACTTTATACAATTTAAGCACAACCTACGTTTGGTAGTATATTATAATAAGATACTACATTCTCCTGCACCTATACATAGTAAACACGTGTTCAAAAACTGCCGCCCTAGGGATCGAACCCACCTCTGCTGCTTTCTGAAACAATCCAGATCAACTGTCACCATTCCAGCTGGGCAATACTGCGGGTCTATATTATTTGTGCAACGACAAGTACAATGTAACAGCAGACCCTCGTAGTGTCCGGGGTGCCCGCATAGAGAGAGGGCTCTGGTGCATAATATATTTTATCTAAAGTTTTCTCATTTACCGCGGTTTTGCGTTGCTCACCTTCTCCATTGTTGGTCGCTGTCTCTTCTCATTCTTATTCATGCCGACCCTTTTTGCGACCTAAACCGTGATAACCCCCCCCCCCCCCCACAAAATGTATTTTTTTCTCTTAAAAATGACGACCCCGTGATTTGTGATGGGATGGATCTGATTGGGCTGACGTCATATAGACCGTGTACGTCGTAAAACAACAAATACAAATCTATAAACTTTAGAGCCAAGATATATAACAGACGGTGCATTAGTACAACAAAAGTACTTTTAGATACGTTCAAAGGGAAATGAATGGGAACGGGTTAGGTACCCCGGATAAAAAAGCATTTACATTTTGACTATATACAGCTACCACGCGTGAACCTTCTTTACACCCATGCATATTATAGTGACGATGAAATGATTCATGGTGCCCTTGTCACCTGCACTGTACCGTGGCAGATGATGATTTAAACAGTGTACACTCCAACACTCCTATTTTAGCAGGCGTCATTTTACCGAAGGGACATATTTCGTCATGTGTCTCTGACAACTCATTTTCCAAGACGCGCGATTCGGATGATCTGGGGGCGAGTCGAATAACACATTGTTTAAAACACAGCCCAGTTATGATTTTGTGGTGCACCAAAGCTTCGGATGACAGTGACACGACTGAGATACTGACTCATACAACGTAACTCATACAACCTAACTCATACAACCTTCCGGTTGAGGGGTGGGTCAATATCTTGAGATCGCTGCACAATATTGAAAGACTGATAATTTCGCATATTCTGGTTTCGTAAGAACTAAAATCTGGATTCAGAAACTTTCAAACATTTTTATCGTTACGGGGAAATTCAGTAATAAGTTGCATTTAATTTACAATACCAATCAATAACAACCGTACTGATTAAAATGAACCTAATAATGCTACCTAATAATCCTATTTATAACTTTATCAATTTTGTGTCTCGTTGGTGGGACTACAAAACGGATAATCCAA
The DNA here is from genome assembly GCA_945910005.1 of Isoperla grammatica. Taxonomy (NCBI): domain Eukaryota; kingdom Metazoa; phylum Arthropoda; class Insecta; order Plecoptera; family Perlodidae; genus Isoperla; species Isoperla grammatica. The sequence goes on from OX246738.1 coordinate 29,687,639, forward strand.
ATGCAGAGAACATAAAGCCACCTCACCATTGCCTCTACATTTGCAATCGTCTAGATCTCATGCAGCTTACATATACCGTCCAAACATACACAATCACGATACCAACACCGACAGAGGTGGCTGAACGGTAAGAAGCGATACTCTAATTCGGGAGGTCGCCGGTTCGACTCCGGCCACCGGCAGTCTTGAATGAAAGTTTTTCCAAGGTTTTCCTCAGTCTTAAATGTGAATGCTGGGATTGAGTCCTACTAACAGCCCTCGGACACTCCTTCCCAGCTATCCAAACACCATAACAACCTAGTTAGTCACCTGAAGAGAGACACATCAGGTGAAGCTGGTGTGCACTCTATAACGGGTATTCCTATGAATATACCAACAGAGATGGCTCAACGGTAGCAGGCGAGACCCCCACGCCAGGAGGTCGCCAGTTCGATTCCGGCCACCCGTAATACTGAATAAAGTGTTTGTCCAAGGTTTTCATCAGTCATAAAGATGAATGCAGGTCTCAATACTCAGATAGCTTGAGATGGCTTGAGTAATCACGTACAGCAGAGATTCTTAGAAAAATGATTATGACTACAACGTATAGATACTCAGACTTTCCAGGCATTTAACCCCGGCCACGCAGGACCCATGTATGATATAATATTATTTGGTTCGTAAAATGAGATCCAATGTATTCAGGGTGAACGCATTCTTTAGGGAATGTTTCAGCAAATCGCGTGCCGAGCACTTGAGAGGCCTATTTCTCTGTGAACCTTCAACAACGCGGTTACATAAATCGAAGCGGCTGCCAGACTGGTGAATTCGTTTTTCATAACGATGTATATGCGACGTTGCGTGCGATTGTGCATCAGACATGCATATACCCCCGCCTACACTGCATTCATTCAAGGTATCCGATAGCGATCCGATATTCCCTGTTATATACCAGTCTATAATGTAGGCCTACAGTCACCTACATATTATATAAAAATCAAATATCTATAACCAGTGGAACCCGCTTTTCTATCTATTAAATTGGCTTTAAAATGCTTTAAGGTGATGATTGATTAATGGGGCTTAACGTCTCATGTTTTTGCAACAATCGCTAATCGAGACAATAAGCGGGTGATAATGAAGATGAGAAAGATGATGATGAAGAATAAAGACACATCCGAATCAGATCCATTGTACGTCGCGTGGGTCGTCATACGGGAGTCCAGCAAGGGAGGGCAGGGCCAAGTGGGAGGAGAAATATTCAGTGGGACACGGGGGGGGGGGGGAGGGACAGGGTCCTCCTTTCGTCGCCTCTTACGAATCCTGCGTAAAAAAATGCTTGAACATTGTCACAAAGTAGTTATAATAATTTTTCGTAGGAAACTTGCTCAGGGACAATTCGCCATTTTGGAGACGCCAATC
>OX246738.1:29689239-29814239 GCA_945910005.1 Isoperla grammatica
CTGCCTGAAGCGGGATTTGAGCCCTAGACCTTCTGCGATGGAAGCAGGGATGCTATAACCACTGACCAACGAGCCACCTTGATTATTCATTCATAAACGTAGCTACCCCACTTGCTCATTTTATTCCATAATATAATTCATATATTCATGCACTATTTTTACACAGTTTTGCACCTATCTGGTTCGGGAGATTGTTTAGAAACTACAATTAGTGTTACAACACGAAAAGTACGTAAAGATGGATTGGACGTAAATCAAGCTCTAATAAAATATAATTCAAAATTTGCAATACATTATCTCTTGGAGTTCTGGTATGTAGTATGTACGTGGTGCATTACACTTTGTGAATACCGCACAGGGCGACGCGAAGGCTAGAAGCTATTTACCACCTAAAATAGGCCAGCATGGAAATAGTCAGGGTGCAATGAGCGTGTGTTGTGTAAGGCGATGAATGCAGTTTGGCAGTGAGCGTCGTCCGCCTACCCACTCCACTCTGCTTGGCGCTGGCTTCATGGCTGGGGTATGGGGTCTGGCTGCACCCCAAGATGCAAAGCACCCGAGATTCGGGTCACTATGTTTGCAAGTTTATTGCCGCGCAAACATTTCAGACTTGCGTAAACACGGCCATAAAGAAGCTGCATGGATGCTGACGAGATAACGACTTGTGGCGTTTTCTGTGGTTCGAATTCACCAAACTAACGGGCATTGGTAGTCTCATGCTTAAAACTGCTTACAATTTTCATTTTTAATTATATCTTAAAAATGCTACACGAAATGGAAAAATCCGAGTCTATTTCGCACTGTGGTTTGCTAAGCGCCCATACAGTACCCTATGTACCTAACATTATTATCAGTATGGATTATTGTTATTCATTTTTTTTATTCAGTTTTTATTACTAATTTTAAATTTTAAATTTCACAATCAAAATAACAACTACGCTGATTATAATATTATATATACACTTGTCATTTTGGTTTGTAGGGTTTACCAAACCCCACCATAGTGCGCTGTGCCCTCAGATTTTCGACTTCGAGTAACATTCTTGAGATATAATGAAAAAAATGGATAACTCGTGCGATATAGGCCTACTGTGTTGTGTATGTATCCCTCCTTCTTGATCTCCGATTTAGTAATCTCAGATTGGTTACCATGGTTTCAACAAACATTACATTGTGTCTTCTAATAAGCTCGAATTAAAAGTATCCTACATTATGTTTGGATCAATAACGGTAAGATCTCGCATAGGTAACACTTAACCCTGCAATATAGTATAGTACTTTATAGGTATATTACATTTGTTAGATTGTAACAATCCGGTGTAATGTTACTTCAGAGAGAATGCTGTTTGTGCTGCTGGGTTACTCGGCACACCATAATATATATTACATACCATAGCCACGTCGTGGTATACACAGCCCTCAGTGCGGTACAAAATACTGTAGTCAACGATTTATTTGAACACTAGTAAACCTAATTTAATTCGTTGGCTGTAGATCGTATTAATTTTTGTATTAATATTAGATACGGTTGATACGGACCTGTATGTGTTACAATTATTTTTATCTTGAATTATTATTATAATACCAGGGTAGCAATTTTTTAACGCCTTCTGGACCTGGGATATACTTTTACCCAGGGTGACTCTGCCAGTCGTCAGAAGCAACGAAATGCGCGAGGTGCTCCAATTTTCCCTTTCCACCCATGTATTGTTGTCCCTCCTACTTGTCCCTTTCCTCCAGTGTTGGTCATACGACCTAGTTGCCGAGGACTTAGTTAAACAACAAATAGTAAATTATAGTTCACCATTTTCCCACAGTAATTGTGACAGTGTTCAAAGATTTTTGCCATAACAAATAATAATTATTCATTTTTAACTACTGCTAGAAGTATTTATTTATCCATACATCAGGCTTTTATTATATTTATTTATTAATCTATTACAGATGCTAGTCATGTGGCGTGTATATTTTACTTCCCTTTCCCGGTCTGAATAAATAGCAAATAACATTGTTGACAGTTTTTTACAAAATAGTTAAATTATCAATTATTTTAACTTCACCGTGGAAGTGTATAGTTTGGAGCCGAACCGTCCCCGAAGAAGCTTTCAGTGAACCATAATATGTTACACTACTGTGTGCATCTACACAAGCCAACGTACTTGTTAAGCATTAACTAAGTGGTTGTGTAAAGATGGCATACCCCATACACAATACACATCCAAATTACGCACCCACTCTTATAAGAAACGACCTCCAAGTACTACTTTAGTGTATTGCGGTGGTTTTAGAACTGTCTTGTTACTAGAGAAAAATATCTCCATCATTTAATTACAGCTGTGAAGCGATTATTTCATTAACGACGGCTCTGCTATATCTTTGACATGTATAAGACCGTCTGCAACAGTCGCACTAAAGACGTAACTTATATTTGCTTTCTCTCTCTCTCTCTCTCTCTCTCTCTCTCTCTCTCTCTCTCTCTCTCTCTCTCTCTCTCTCTCTCTCTCTCTCTCTCTCTCTCTCTCTCTCTCTCTCTCTCTCTCTCTCTCTCTCTCTCTCTCTCTCTCTCTCTCTCTCTCTCTCTCTCTCTTTCTTGCACACTCACTATCTCACAATTTTGGAGCAGTTCCAAGTAGTATAGAAACAATTGACCCGGGTTCCAATCCCTGTATGAACTACGTATATTTGTATTGTCTGTCAATCAATCAATCAACCTACCGTCCGTTTATCATGTGAATATCTAAGACGGCGTTTTGAGATGCGTGCGTGAAAAAAACAACGACAACGACAGCGACGACGTTAAACGTACTCTTACGTTGCATTCTACATCGCGTTTTCAACGCAGGAGTAATATGCAAATAATATAAACACAGCCAATCACAGAATACGAAACACGATGTGCGTCCGATTGAAAAAAGGGAGTGCAAGAAGTTGGACAATAGATTTGATAGACGAGTAAATTATTTCTACCGCTCGACATACTTATATGAGCTATTATAATTATATTTAATTGTTTTTCTATGGAAATTCTACAGCCAGACACGATCTTGAATGTGGTTTTGTGGTGTGGTTTTATTGGCATAGAGCAATGGCGTTTGATTCGTTTAGTAATCGGCGGCGTTTATAAAATTTTGTTAAAAATTAATAACTAATAACAAACAATTATGGACCTACTTATCATCATTCACATTTTACATGCGAACCTAAGCGTTATAATATATAATCAAAATTAAGATTGTATCTTACAAAACAATTATTGTTAATGATAACATAAGGTGCAACATTTTCTTTATTCAAATACATGTGGTTGCCGGTTCGATTCATAACTTCATGTTAATTTTTACGTGTATTTTAAAAATCGAATATATATATATATAATATTTATCTACGTTGAAAATACAATTATTGAGTACATAAAACAAATAAGTTACTATTTTATTTTTTAATTTTCATTTTAATTACGAAGAGATTTCTTTAATCGTTTTGATTATTATAAAAATAATAACGATATGGATACAGGTTAAATTTTAATCAAATCAAGGATTTTAGAAAGTAAGGTCTAATATTTAGTATTCTTTGTTTGAAATTAATTTGCAAAAAATGGAAATTAATATTAACAAGGCTGAGTACTTTTTTGGACGTCGTTTAATCCTGTAGTAATTTAATTGTTTCGTGTGTATTGTAAACTCTCGCACTTGAACGATATTTAAGTGTCGTAGTATATGCAATTTCTATTAACATTAAATCCTTTTAATTGATTGATTATTTGGGGTTTAACGACGTACTCGACAACTAGGTCATATGAATGACGTCGGCCTTTTAGTCGCCTCTTACGACATGCAGAGCTATCCTGCACCAATTTTACCGTGGGGCCAGGCGGGGTGAGTGCAATTGCGATTGTATTCAATGTATTAATCGATTTATTAATGGGGAATGCTTTAGTCATAGTTTTTAATTGTCTATACTATATTGGTGACTAGGTCTGAACATACGACCATATTATGATATTGACTATTTGTAACAATTTTCAGTTGTTGAATTTACAGTGAGCTAATTAAGAATTCCACACATCACTATGGCGGGAAAAGTAGGACATAACGAAAAAGGGTAGCAAAAGATGCATTTTTCAAATAATAAAGTTTGTTGATTATCTTACTCCTAATAATGCACAGTAAAAATATTATTTTGTAAGGTTTTTAGATGTTTGAAAATTACTTTATTTTTAATCCTTTGAAACTCGCGGTATTATGCTCGCGCCGGTGTGGATGGGGACGAACAATAGCATAAATTAAGCAGGATGGTAGATGAGGGGGGTTGGAAGAAGTGCAGTTATGTAAACCAGGGGCCGCATCAGAGAAGGGTTGTTCCGATGAGATAGGGCGACAACGGCGTCTCTGTCGGCGTCGCGACGCGTCTGGTCAACAACACTCGGAAGACAGCCGGCGTCCTGGCGTCGTCTTGTTCTAGACACGACCTGCCTCATGCGCCGCGTACTGACCTGCGCAATATCGATCCGCGTCCTAGCTCTAGCTCATGGTCATTTGTAAATAGTCCGCCAAGCACAACCAAGAGGCTTAGGACAATGCATTCTATCTGCAGTCATTCTCCTTCCCCCACCTCTACAAGGGACCCCCCTTTACAATATATGCTCAATTTTGTATACATACCCTGCCCAAGGACTGCTACCTTATCGTGGTGGGCAGGTTTGCGTGCTTTGTTGATCCCGAGAGCTATGCCGGCGGAAGCGCATGCTTCTGGTAGGGCCACCCTAGCCGGAAGTCAGACGAAGTGCAGTCCACACCCCAATCCCCTTCTTTCCCCTTTCCCCTTTCCTCACGCGGCCTCCTTCTTGCCCCTTTCCTCCGAAGAGCCCCCAATTTCATCTTCATTATCACCCACTCATCGTCTTGATTAGCCTAGTTGCAAAAATATAAGACGTTAAGCCCAAATATCTATCTATCTATCTTGTATACATACCATAAGCTACATAATGTTTTCAGTACAATAAACAAATAAATGAAATACATTCGTATTTATAGTCTACCCACTAAGTAACAAGACTGATTTTCAGTGGGGGACTAAAGCGACTAAACCTACCCTGAAGGCTCCAAACACCATCGACGAGTTAGCGATAACCAATCAAAGATCTATATTTCAATCGAGCCACTCTTATATATATGAAATATTCTAGTCATTGATATACGTTAATTAATGCTTGTTATAGATCCGCATAACACTAACTATATAGTAACTATTATCGAGTTATGCACGTTTGCAGTGTCCTACCTTCCTCTTCACCTCAGTGGTTTATGCAAAAGGTTACTTTGCGTTCTGGAGGGTGGAATAGGTACGCCATCACTTAGGGAACATGTCTGGTGGTTGAGGTTTGTTGTGTACCACTATATCGCTCATCAATCATGAAAACTAAACTGGGAAACATGCAGGTCATTGTTATTTTATGCCTTAAATTGCCTCGAGGACAACCAACGATATCAGAGAAATATTTACCTCATACACATATTCAGTTCAACTATAATGGTGCAATGATGTTACTAAGAATTCAAACACGAGTTTACTAATTTATACCTTATAATTTTCCATGTGTGTTCTTCATCAATGAAGCAATATTATCTTGCCAATTAAAATATGTCAGTTCCCTTTATCGGTCGGCGCAGGAGAAAAATCAAAAGAGGTTACTGTTACTTATCTAAAACGAGTAGATTTATACAAACTTGACCTACAATTAACACAACATAACATTAATTTCAGGTTACTGTTAACACATAATTCCATCAGGAAGTTATTGGTATCTTGGTGTCGGCATGTCAATGGCAGTCAGGATTTTATCCTGGTAGTAGCTTTTCTGGGTGGTTGGATACTTCGTGTTTAAAGAACATGGTCTGGGGCGGAGTCCCAGCCGACGGAGGTGAAAGAGAAATTCAATGTTCAATTCTCTTTACAAGTGGCCTGAAATGACTAGATTAATTCAATATCCAATTAGATGGATTTTTTTTAGCACTAAATTAAAAACCATGCATTGTAAAATTGAAGGATCGGGGGCGATTAAGTCTTGCCACTATATATCAGTTACATACATGGTTTAATGATTATGGACCTTTGGTCGGACAATCAAGAGAAGGCGCCCCCTGTGTCCGCTACTGAATGTGATGATTAGTACGAGAATGACTGAGACTATGAGAGGAACTGAGAAATATTAATTGAACGAATATAACTCATTTCGCCCAAGTGAACGTTAATTAACAGTCTAAATGTAATTTTAAAGCGTCCATAATGCAATTTTAAACCTATTCGTACCTAAATTCTGGTTTGGTACCTCTTTGTATAGGTACCCTCCTGACAGAAGTAAACCGCAAGGGTCGGTCGGAATATGTCTTTATACTGTAACATCTCACCTACTATTATTTTCTGGCTCAATTTTATTTACGAATCATTAAGTTGGTGAGAAATATCCATCAGTAACCATATCAAATAAAACTCAATGTAGAAGTGCTGTTAGAGTAGATGTTACGCATTGTGCCCTAGTGTTAATTTACTTATGTCTCATACGTGGCACTGAAATATTTATTTGTTCTTAACTTATGTTTGTTTAGAGTAGACAGTTACGTTTTTAAAATTTTCGTGACACGTAAAATATGTACCTCGATAAGTGTTTATAATAATTAACATCAATTAACAGTATAAGTAATGGAACCGTTAGGTCCTTTCTTTAATAGGGTACCGTGTCTGTGTGGACCAACTACTAAGCCCGAACAAATTGCAGGAGTGGCGGAAATAAACTTGATAAATCATTGACATATTTCTTCTGTAAAAACAAAACATAAGTAAGAGCGTTTAAAATGAGCTGTAAGGCGCGCATGCAACATTGGTTCCGGGTTGTTTGATCGCGTTAGGCGCGTAAACACATAACGCTACCTCTCGCATGCTGACTGCAATAAATTACTCGGAATTATTCATCTGAAGTACGAGTATCACTTCTTTCTATACTTGACAAATTAACACATTGCACGTCAAAGCTAGGGTTTGGCACACATTTTTGTGGAAGAATAAAAACATGTTTACATTAATAATAGCCTATCACTCATTTTGATGTTATGTTATAGAAGATCACTGCGTATTTTAAATAATCCTAATAAAAAATACAAAAATAATTATTATGATTATTATTATTATTATTGTTATTGTTTTAAATTATATTAAATATTATTATTATTATTATTTTTATTATCATTATTATTATCATTATTATTAACATTATTATTATCATCATATTATTATTATTATTATTTTATTGAATGTATCACAATCATACAATCTCGGTTAAAACCGGCGTTAACATGTTATACGGACGTAATGTCAAGTATTTCCATGTGTCTACCTTATTTAACTTCACTAATCACATGTTACTAGTTTAAACAGTCATCAATCTCGGTCAAAGCCGGTGTTTACATGTTATACGGACAATACAGATGTAATGTCAAGTATTTCCATGAGGTACCTTGTTCAACTTCAGTCGTTACTGTCTTATTAGTAGTTGTTCATAGCATACACTGCATAATTATTATTATTATTATTATTATTATTATTATTATTATTATTATTATTATTATTATTATTATTATTATTATTATTATTATTATTATTATTATTATTATTATTATTATTATTACTATCATTATTATTATCATCATTATTATTATTATTATTATTTATAAATTGCCTTTGTGTTGCAGTTGTACTGACCTCTACGCCCAGCAACGAAGCCGAGTTACAGCTCTATAGGGTGATGCAGAGAGCAAGTCTCCTAGCCTACTACGACACACTACTAGAGATGGGTATGTGCTCACTATTTGTCATTACGTTATGTGGAGATGAGAGACTGGTTGCATATGGTAGAACAATTATGATGGGCCTATTATAAGTATATTGCAACTACATTAAATTAAATAAAATAAATTTGTATTTAATAGTCTACCCATGCATCAGTTGCCGTTAACATATACACACCAGTATCGTGTAGCTATAGATCTATATCAAATTCTAAAATTAAAAAATCCCTAAGCCGAATCGGGATTCGAGTCCCGTGTCTGCACAGGAAGCAGGAATATCCCACTAAAATCGAACCACACGAAAATAAAAATTAAAACAGAAGCAAAGAAGGGGCACTATATAGTTTGAAGTAAATATTTTGATACGTAGTAAAACATTTGTTGCTGGTATAACATTGCCTTGGTTCAAACATCGGATGTTAACATATTATATTTCATATAATAATAATAGTTTTCGGAACATGATTTATGTTATGAAGTCGTCAGACGAAGAAATAAAGCGCCGTATAATCCGTAAACAGCGTATAGCGTGTAAGATTGTTATTTTCTTGTTTTATTTTTTAATACGTAGAAAAAGAATCGTGGTATATTTACAACAATGAACAAACAATCAATACATAAAGAACAGATGTGTTTTAATGCTTCCGACTTATATTCTCTAGAATATATTCTATTATATTTTATTTATTAAAAGCGTGACAAAAAGGTGAATTATTTTTATGGATATAGGTACACTAGAAAAAGCCGGCAATTTATAACTTTGTGCAAGAAATCACGCGCTGGCAGACCTTTGCCAAGGTCCTTGTTACAAACAATGAGTTACATTTGGTTATATGCAAAATTATTATCTGCATCGAAGCATGGGATGATTTTATATAATTGTAGAGGTTAATTCGGGTATAATATTTCACTAAGTATCTTTTTTTTAGTATTGGTCGGGTAATTGTAGGTAGGCCTACGAGAACAAATAATTTCATTAATAAATTAGTATAAATGAATGCTTAAATACAAGAGTACTGCAATTGAAGAAAGAAACGTCATCAATTTTGGTACACACACAATGACAAAATGCTTCTAGAATAAAATAATTGTCGTTTCTTTCTTGCACAATTTGCATTCCAGCTACACAGACATGACTTATACAACCAACGTCTATGCTAACTACGGAGTTACAGGGGACATAACACTTTATACAATTTAAGCCCAACCTACATTTGGTATAGTATATTATAATATGCTACTACATTCTCCTGCACCTATAGTAAACACGTGTTCAAAAACTGCCGCCCTAGGGATCGAACCCACCTCTGCTGCTTTCTGAAACAATCCTGATCAATTGTCACCATTCCAGCTGGGCAATACTGCGGGTCTATATTATTTGTGCAACGACAAGTACAATGTAACAGCAGACCCACGTGGTGACCGGGGTGCCCGCATAGAGAGAGGGCTCTGGTGCATAATATATTTTATCTAAAGTTTTCTCATTTACCGCGGTTTTGCGTTGCTCACCTTCTCCATTGTTGGTCGCTGAATCTCTTTCTTATTCATGCCGACCCTTTTTGCGACCTAAACCGTGATAACCCCCCCCCCCCCCACAAAATGTGATTTGTGATGGGATGGATCTGATTGGGCCGGCGTTATATAGGCCGTGTACGTCGTAAAACAATAAATACAAATCTATAAACTTTAGAGCCAAGATATAATATAACAGACGGTGCATTAGTACAACAAAAGTACTTTTAGATACGTTCGAAGGGAAATGAATGGGAACGGGTTAGGTACCCCGGATAAAAAAGCATTTACATTTTGACTATATACATCTACCACGCGTGAACCTTCTTTTCACCCATGCATATTATAGTGACGATGAAATGATTCATGGTGCCCTTGTCACCTGCACTGTACCGTCGCAGATGATGATTTAAACAGTGTACACTCCAACACTCCTATTTTAGCAGGCATCATTTTAGTGTAGGGACATATTTCGTCATGTGTCTCTGACAACTCAAACCCAAAACGCGCGAGTAGGATGATGATCTGAGGTCGAGTCGAATAACACATTGTTTAAAACACAGCCAGGTATGATTTAGTGTTGCGCCAAAGCTTCGGATGACAGTGACTCGACTGAGAGACTGACTCATACAACCTTCCGGTTGAGGGGTGGGTCAATATCTTGAGATCGCTGCACAATATTGAAAGACTGATAATTTCGCATATTCTGGTTTCGTAAGAACTAAAATCTGGATTCAGAAACTTAACATTTTTATCGTTACAGGGAAATTAATAAACTACTTGCAATTAGTTTACAATACCAATAACAACCGTACTGATAAACATATTTTAACCTCTTTTTAGTAAAGCACATAATAATCCTATTTATTACTTTATCAATTTTGGGTCTCGTTGGTGGAACTACAAAACGGATAATCCAAATGCAGAGAACCCCATTGCCTCTATACTTGTAATCGTCTAGCTAGCTCTCATGCAGCTTTCATATACCATCCAAACATACACAATCACATTATATTACCTATACCAACACCGATAGAGGTGGCTGAACGGTAAGACGCGACACTCTAATTCGGGAGGTCACCGGTTCGACTCCGGCCACCGGCAGTCTTGAATGAAAGTTTTTCCAAGGTTTTCCTCAGTCTTAAATGCGAATGCTGGGATTGAGTCCTACTAACAGCCTTCGGACACTCCTTCCCAGCTGTCAAAACACCATAATAACCTAGTTAGTCACCTGAAGAGAGACACATCACGTGAAGCTGGTGTGCACTCTATAACGGGTATTCCTATGAATATACCAACAGAGATGGCTCAACGGTAGCAGGCGAGACCCCACGCCAGGAGGTCGCCAGTTCGATTCCGGCCACCCGTAATACTGAATAAAGTGTTTGTCCAAGGTTTTCATCAGTCATAAAGATGAATGCAGGTCTCAATACTCAGATAGCTTGAGATGGCTTGAGTAATCACGTACAGCAGAGATTCTTAGAAAAATGATTATGACTACAACGTATAGATACTCAGACTCTCCAGACTAGTAGAGTAAATAGAACAGCCAACGTCGTAAGTATTCCGAAACAAAATTGCAATCTTTTTACTTAGGTAACCATATTATAGGTTACAGGTGTCAGTTGCTTTTTGTCCCGGTTGAAACCTTTTGTCAAGCCAAACTCATTTGAATCTGCGTTTTTTTTTTGCCTCCTGCATAACTATATATAAGTCAGTCATATCAAGTGCAATTATACTTACATGCCTTCTTACGCTTTTTAGTGGAGGGTTGAAGAGGTGATTTGTTTCTTGTAATTTCTTGCACACACCTACTATGCCTTTTATAATGAACCACCTTTGAAGTCGGCTATTTTTCAGTGTGTTTCTATAAAATTAACTCATTTAGAGTTATGACTCTATAGACATTCAAGACCGTCACGTTAAAACCTAAAACCATAACTTGGGGGAGAATATTTAGATTTCAAAATAAATTAAGATATGCGAAGTATATGAGTAAGGGGTCAGCATCCTTTCGTTTGTTTCTTTTATTTATTTCATTTTTCTTCAAAACAGCATAATATCTTATAACCGTTACCCTCCCCCGCTATGTATTGTCAACATTTAACCCCGGCCACGCAGGACCCATGTATGATATAATATTATTTGGTTCGTAAAGTGAGATCCAATGTATTCAGGGTGAACGCATGTTTCAGCAAATCGCGTGCCGAGCACTTGAGAGGCCTATTTCTCTGTGAACCTTCAACAACGCGGTTACATAAATCGAAGCGGCTGCCAGACTGGTGAATTCATTTTTCATAACGATGTATATGTGACGTTGCGTGCGATTGTGCATCAGACATGCATATACCCCGCCTACACTGCATTCATTCAAGGTATCCGATAGCGATCCCACATTCCCTGTTAGATACCAGTCTATAACGTAGGCCTAGAGTCACCTACATATTATATATATAAATCAAATATCTATAACCAGTGGAACCCCCTTTTCTATCTATTAAATTGGCTTTAAAATGCTTTAAGGTGATGATTGATTAATGGGGCTTAACGTCTCATGTTTTTGCAACAATGGCTAATCGAGACAATAAGCGGGTGATAATGAAGATGAGAAAGATGATGATGAAGAATAAAGACACATCCGAATCAGATCCATTGTACGTCGGTCGCGTGGGTCGTCATACGGGAGTCCAGCAAGGGAGGGCAGGGCCAAGTGGGAGGAGAAATATTCAGTAGGACAGTAAGGGGGGGGGGGAGGGACAGGGTCTCCTTTCGTCGCCTCTTACGAATCCTGCGTAAAAAAATGCTTGAACATTGTCACAAAGTAGTTATAATAATTTTTCGTAGGAAACTTGCTCAGGGACAATTCGCCATTCGCCATTTCGGAGACGCCAATCGAACGGACATGTCGTGTGCATTTTGTAGGGATCCACGCGGTAATCGATATTATCGTTCGATGTTGGATATTCAATACAATTTCGATAATCGATAATAATCACATTATCGATTTTTAATGCATGTTCGCAATGCATTATTTCCTTCTTCTCGGCCCTTGGTATAGTATAAAGTACTATAAAAAGCCACCAAAATACTGGGCCTCGAGCCTCATATGTGATTACTCTTAACAGTGTCACGTTATATGTGTCCAAGAAATGTTGCTATACCGTTATGAGTCAGTTAGGCACCGTTATACCACATCACGGAATCTGTAAAATATTGCTTTGTGTTTTGGATTTATTATCAGTCGATATTATCGATCATTGGTGTAGTCGTCTTTTCGAGTATCGATAATTTTGATTTTATTTGGGCATCCTTCCCTAATCTGTGTTTATAGAAGCTTCGCTCAGCAGATGTTATAGAGCAAATATATTTAACTACAATACACAATTACAATCAATCACAATACAATTTCTCTAACAATATTTCAGTTGAGCGGAAATAAAAGTTCTTACGATTAGCTCGTAATCTACCCGTGTACTCCTATACATAATAACTATAAGAATAGTGATACAGAAAATTTAAACTACAATTTTTCCCATAACAGGGTGCTAGTGTTAGAGGCCCCAAGATTAAGATACATGCCAATTACCCTGTCCTCATTTGTCTAATACGGATGGTGAACGCTCGCTTTCCTTGGCGTGATTCACTGATGCACTGTATAACAACAACACCTTCGCGTCTGCAGGTGCATACTAACTGCATCTTCACGTCTGCAGGTGGCGACGACGTGCAACAGCTGTGCGATGCAGGGGAGGAGGAGTTCCTAGAGATCATGGCCCTGGTAGGCATGGCGTCCAAACCTCTTCATGTACGAAGGCTGCAGAAGGCGCTACAAGAATGGGTCAGCAACCCAGGTAAGTCCCGCGTTACACTTTTCTACACCAATCTTCCTTCCGACATACGTAGATTAACGGTATAGGTGGCTCAGCGGTAAGACGCGAGACTCTAATTGGGAGGTCGCCGGTTCGATTCCGGCCACCGGCAGTCCTGACTGAAGGTTTTTTCCGAGGGTTTACCAGTCGTAAAGGTGAATGCTGGGATTGAGTCATACTATCAGCTCTCGGACATTCCTTCCCAACTAGCAAAACACCCTTATGTACCTAGTTAGGGGTCGATAATGAAGATTTCTATACTACTCTTGATTTCTATAGGCGAGTGTAGCGCACCATTTATCATTGAGACTTTATATCTCTACAGCCACTTAGTTGCCCACCCAGAAGTTTATCCTGCTTCGACGGGTGAACTGATATAACTAGATGTATATTTCAAAGAAAAGGGTCCAGTACGCCGGAGGGATATTTCACCCCAGCAACATTGTCTTCGTACGACTACAAACCCGGAAAATGACTTTGGAGTAGTTATATTTCCATTAAAGATGGAAATACAAATAATTAATATGATAATATGTATCATAATTGGTATGATACATTATTTAGATTCATGTTTTTAGTATACCTTGTTTGGTACACAAGTAAGTATGTGTCTGACCGAAATGGGAATCGAAGCTATGTTTATTGATATGGAAATATGTTACGTCCACACCAATATAACTTCGGTCATATTTAATATTTAGATTTGTTACTAAAGTTGTATTTATTCTTCTATTTTCGTATTTATTTATTTATTCTGTATTTGCAACATACAC
Source organism: Isoperla grammatica (assembly GCA_945910005.1). Lineage (NCBI taxonomy): Eukaryota > Metazoa > Arthropoda > Insecta > Plecoptera > Perlodidae > Isoperla > Isoperla grammatica. Next base: position 29,703,238 of record OX246738.1, read on the forward strand.
AAGTCCTAGTTTACTTGTGTATAAATAATTTAACGTATACATGTATTGTATAGGTATCGATTGTATTGCATTTGCCATAGAAATGTCGTTCCTCTTTGCGTAACACGGCTATTTGACCCGACCAAACAATCCCGAAGAGAGGTTTGTGATTGTGTGTGCGCACGCTTTCATCTGGCTCGTGTGCTTTATAGATGGACTATTGAATAAATACAAATATCAATTGTCTGTATGTTCCTTGCAACGCAAGCTGATGCATTCAACCAGCCACCGGCCGCGCTTTTACAAAAAGGTGATGCCCTTGAGGGCAACGGGTTTTTTACGTCACCTTTTCCTCGCCCTGGAAGTTTTTTAATCGATTCTGTGATCAAAATTGTTTGGAAGAATTAATTCTAGATGGTAATTTCCTATCTGTGCCATACAGCTCATCTCATACCGCAGCCATTGTTTTGTGTAGACTATATAGGAAGCAGGGATGCAGGGATGCACCTTGCACCGTGACTAAGCGTCTTGAAAGGGTGTACTCGATCGATCGTCCCCTGCGTAATATGCAAGTGAAATGTGAGTCGTGTGACGCGTAGCTGTGCAGACAGCTCCAAAGATGGGCCACCTGCTTCGCATGTAGTGTAAAAACTAAAAAGTGCACTTGCGTCATGTCTTTGCCTTCCGGGAGGTTCGATATAAGGACCATCGACTGCAAAGAAGTTTACTATAGAAAGAGTTCACAGCGTAAGTTTGCTGGTTTTGTTTTAGTGATGAGGGCTCCAGAGAGATGAACGCGACAGACAGACAGACAGACAGGAAGACAGACAGACAGACAGACAGACAGACAGACAGACAGACAGACAGACAGACAGACAGACAGACAGACAGACAGACAGACAGACAGACAGACAGACAGACAGACAGACAGACAGACAGACAGACAGACAGACAGACAGACAGACAGACAGACAGACAGACAGACAGACAGACAGACAGACAGACAGACAGACAGACAGACAGACAGACGGACATAAAGTGTGTAAGAGGGGCGGGGGGGAGTGCAGAGTGCGGAAAAAACTTTAGGCAGTTTGAAAGTGTGTGTGAGAGAGAGAGAGAGAGAGAGAGAGAGAGAGAGAGAGAGAGAGAGGCTGATAGACATTCGGACATACAAAGCGAGTATGTGAGAGATAGACATAGATTGTTAGACAGACAGACTAAAGACGACAGACGTACATATGAGTGAGTCAGAGAGAGAGAGAGATAGATTGAGAGAGAGAGAGAGACATGGATAGTCAGACAGACTTCAGACATACATAGCGAGTGTGTGAGAGCGAGAGAGCAAGAGGTAGAAAGAGTTAGAGCGCAAGACAGACATCCGACAGAGACAGAGAGAGGCATATTCGCATGCGCCAATACCAGCCAGTGGGTCTACCCTGCTGCATAGGTCTGCTCTTTCATGAAAAGTTGCATAACACAAAAAACTTGCACAAAAACCAGCATCAGCTAGATCTCCTTGGAGACTGTTGACGTCACTGGTTTTATTGGCATCATAAGCTGCCTGCAAATAAAAATCATTAAAAAGAAACGTTGATTTCGTGAGGTTTTTATACGGATCTCTCTCTCTCTCTCTCTCTCTCTCTCTCTCTCTCTCTCTCTCTCTCTCTCTCTTCTCTGCTCTCTCTCTCTCTCTCTCTCTCTCTCTCTCTCTCTCTCTCTCTCTCTATTTCTCTCTCTTTCTTTCTCTTTCTCGTATGAAAAAGTTTGCTTGTTTAACAGACAGGCAAGTCAGTTTGCAAGTGTTGGTTGCCTATACTATTCCCACATTCGTAGTCGAGTGGTCACGCCATGTTTTTAGTTGTAATAATGCGAAATATAAATACTAATTGCTACAATAACTACTTGTATTTCAGAACACGATTGGAGGCTGTTTTCAAACGGAAGTAAAAAGTAAGGACAAAATACACTAGTATGCCCACTTAAACAAAACATGCCTTAAATTATCTTCATGATCAATACTGGGAGAAAAATAAATTGCTTTCGAGTGTAAAAAGTCGCGCTGAAATCTAGTACGATATTTCCCAAGACCAAGAACATATTCCTCAGGACGTAGAGGCACGTGAAAATATCAGGTATCCCGTTCCGTAACGCAATAATACGAACTATTTGCTGCATAGTGGACCTGCCGCGTCCATGTGCCATGCCATGTGCTACGACGCATTTAAATAAATAAATGAATGAATGAAAAAATGAATGAAAGAAAGAATGAATGAATGAACGAATGAATGAATGAATGAATGAATGAATGAATGAATGAATGAATGAATGAATGAATGAATGAATGAATGAATGAATGAATGAATGAATGAATGAATGAATGAATGAATGAATGAATGAATGAATGAATGATTGAACGAATGAATGAATGATTGAACGAATGAATGAATGAATGAATGATTGAACGAATGAATGAATGAATAAATAAATAAGTAAATAAATAAATTGGGATTTATAGTTTCTACCAGAATTTATTATTAGTGGGGGACAAAATAACAATTTATCATGAGCTTCGTTGCTATGATGGCTCCAAAGCTACCGTATACATGTGCACCAGTACCCAAAGTTTAAGAGCCCTGTCCACCGGGAATCGAACCCTAGACCTTCTGCATTGGCAGCAGGAATAAACCCTAGGACCTAAACCAACGACACTATAAAACACACTAGACTATAGACCAACACATACACATGCAGCATTGGAATTATAGGCCGTTATTATCTGAAAACCTGTTTGACACTTCTCCAACCAAACCCTACAAGAAATGATGGTACACGATGCAAATATCGGCAGATTGACCCTTTAGACTCATCATGCTCAGATATTTTAGTGGGAGATGTGTTTTTTCGCTCAAATTGTAAATATGACGGAGACGGACACATTACAATATATTGTACATTACAACACATTACAATATATTGTAATGTGCCCGTCTCAGTCATATTTAGAATTTGAGCGAAAAAACACATCTCCCACCTACTCAAACATCTGAGTATGATGAGTCTAAAGGGCCAATCTGCCGATATTTGCATCGTGTACCATCATTTCTTGTAGGGATTGTTTGGAGAAGTGTCAAACAGGTTTTCAGATTATAACGGCCATACAGCTGAGAGAAAAACAAGTCTTGTCTGCTGTCCAACGTACATTGGGTGACCACAAGAATCCAGTAAACTAATTACAATTTTTAAAGTACTTAATACAAATAATTTTCAACTAATACGAAGTGTTATTATTATATGATTGCTTTGTAATATATTTGCCGTAACTTTAAACTATAATGATATTGATGTAACTGATGTTGGATGATTATTGTTAAAATTATATATGATCAACTACATCATTATCTACAACCGAATGTAGTTATTTTTAATTAATTAAATGTTAATTTTTTATTTTATTTATTTATTTATTTATTTACTGTTGGAACGGGTCTGAATTCAACAAGATTTCCAAAACAAGAAAACGAGCGCGATAAAGTGCTAGTTGCACGAAGGTAGTTTTGTTTACACGTGGCCATGTCTGTGATCACTCCTGACACTAATATACTCGCCCCTTTCCCTCTCTACAGCCATTCACACGAACCCACGAACGATAAACCCTCCCTGGATTTCAACTTGATAAATTTGGAAGGTTCACTTGATATACATACAGGTTACGGAATGTTCAGGGTCGTCTTTGACGTCACAGTTCCACAAATTTGCCGCGAAAACATTGGCACATTTCTAATGGCACATATTCTGTTTATTTCGCTCACAATGTACACATAATAATAATAATAATAATAATAATAATACAGTAATAATAATAATAATAATAATAATAATAATAATAATAATAATAATAATAAAAATAATACTAATAATAATAATAATAATAATAATAATAATAAATAAATAAAGATAATAATAATAATAATAATAATAATAATAATAGTAGTAATAATAGTAATAATAATAATAGTAATAATAATAATTAACAATTAATATCGTGCGGAAGGTGTATTATAATAATAATAATAATAATAATAATAATAATAATAATAATAATAATAATAATAATAATAATAATAATAATAATAATAATAGTAATAATAATAATTAACAATTAATATCGTGCGGAAGGTGCTCAGCCTATGAGCTGCAATGTCACCACCATCTTTCGGCCGCCACGCTAGGGTACACTCTCGCATCGTCTTGGCTCAAGAGGCAAATGAGAGAAGAGAAGGAAGGAAATAATTATTATAATAATAATAATAATAATAATAATAATAATAATAATAATAATAATAATAATAATAATAATAATAATAATTATTATTATTATTATTATTATTATTATTAAAAGTATACAAATGATTATCAAGATGTTGGACTAAGGTTGGTTAGGCGATAGTTCTCGTGGTATCATGCTTTCCAGGTTTGAATTCTGGCTTGGGAAGGGTATTGCGTCGTTTTTTAATCTTCATGTATCAACATTTTTCCAATAGTTTTTCCAATATACTCAGCGCTGAGCTGGCGCGAATTTAGCGGAAATCATTAAACTGCCCTATAATTGTATGACTTGACAATTCAAAGACGCGGATTTCCGGCGATTACAAAACAACTGTTCTAGCAGAAATGTTCCTGAGTCCAAATAAAGGAAGTTTTAACTGAAAGTTGGCGTTATGTTATTTTTATTGACCGCCCTCACAACTGGCTGAGGGTTCTATTTTCGGAAAGGTCGGTCTTTATGGCACTAGAATATATAAACAGTGACTTTGGAGCCGTTTTGGAGTCTCTCAGTTTTAGTGGCGATCATAGGAACATGTGTTTTCTCTGGTTGAATCGTCATTAAGAAGCATATACGGTGTCTGGAATAGAACCCACGATCTCGGAGAGGCTGTGATAGTGACCGCAATCAACTCCACGAGCTTTAGTGACGAAGCCGAACCGTCAAGTGTGTAAGTTGCTACTAGGCAGAGTTTCAGACAAGGTCCACACGTTCCCTGGCGGTGGCTCGTCGAACTCTTAGTGGTTTACCAAACATCACCTAGGGGATTAACGGACCTTGGGTTCCAGCAAGTTGTGGATTCCGAGATCGTAGCCTTTAACCATCTGCAAAATAATATAAAGCAATGTTTCAGACAACGGCAATCTAAATGTATTTAAACTATGTATTTAAGTTCACAGCCCAATTTTACAATAATTGCGAGGATTTTTATAATAAGCCTGCATATTATTTTTTCCCTTTTTTTTTTAAAAAGAGGCTACAATTATTTTATTTAATGTATATATATGTTGGGATTTAAACGTTCATATGCATTTTTAACTAACAATACACTTTTATGACTTTTGAGATCATATAATAATTTTCGTAAATGGTTCAACCGTATTTTACTGAATCTTTTCAAAACAAGTTGAAGTGAAACGATGAATAAAAAACTTGCATCATAAATGCACACTAAAAATAAACCTGTTATAAAAATAGATTGTCCATTATAAGTTTCGGTGTGGAATTTTCAAAGCTGTATTGCACGTGCATTTTAACAACTGTATACTCTATTACAGCCTAAGGGGAAAAGGTGATTCTTAAAACTATTACACCGCGTAAAATGAACGTTTTTTAATAATATCAATAATTGATTATTCATTATCACTAGGAAAACGCTCTGTTTGGCGCGTTGATAAGCGAGCGCGTCCATATCTACGAACGTTCTGGCGAAAAGATCTCAAAGCTTATAAAAACAACAATTAACAACAATTCAAGAATGTGCATTTCAAAATTTTTTCTAATTTCCATAGCTATTATACTTCCCGATATTGTTGAATGCAGTGCAATTTGCGTTGCTAAGAATTTTCGTTGTCTGTCTAGTGTTTTCGCGGCGGTCCGCCACCGTTACTAACAGTTATTGAGTGTAACTTTGTAACTTTTCGAACGATTTTGCCTCAAAACTATACACCTTCAATCCACATCGAGGCTTGTGGATGGTCCAAATTTCAAGTTGATCGGACTTTCCGTTCGACCGCTATCGACAGACATAAAAACAAAACAAAAAACAAACAGCATGAAGTGCCATAAGAGTCTAGTACAAAAAAAAAAAAAAAAAAAAAAAAAAACAGAACGAAGGGCCATAAGAGTCTCGTGGAGACGCTCGCTTCGCTCGCTTTATCTAAACTCTTAGGGGCATTTTAAGCCGGGGGGGGGGGGGGGAGGGGGCGGTTTTCCCTTGGAAAACACTAATGTATTTTTATTCAAGACAAATTAAGGTCAGCCCATGGCTATGAAAATTAGAATATTAGAATATTAGAATATTTATTTGGATTCAATTTTACATTTTGATGACAATATAATTTGTGTATTGTATTACCCTTATTTGTGGCCTGACTTGTAGTGTTTGGCCTATATATTAAGTAAGAACATTTCATAAAGATAAGGATAATTAATAAGAACATTTCATAAAGATAAAGATCATTGTGTATATAGGCTATACTTAATTCTAGATATTATATATACATTTTTGTTTGTCCTAATTCATGGCCTAGCTAGTTTTGGCCTAGCTATGTCTAGGTATATATTAACTTATCTAATTGTAGTCTTGTGTTTATAACTTGTCTTAACTTGTGTTTATAGTTTATCTGCAGATAAATTAACTAATAATCAAAATGATACAGTATTGTTATGTTATAAATGGTCGGTTTACACAATTTTCTAATATTTAAAATTTAATTTAATATTTTGTTCCTATATAGTATAAATACACGTCTTTTCCTAACTGTTTCCTAAGATCTTTACCATTGTTCGGATTTGTAAAAGGTCGCCTATTAATTGCTGGGAGAATTTTAGGGATCTTAAATCGAAGTAAAGTGTGTAAACCCAACTTGAACACTTTCTATGGTAGCCGATGGTAAAGTTCCTCGTTGACTTATTAGAAATCAAGAATGCTATCAATGTTTTAATACCCCACCGAGAACCAAACGTACCTGCCCGGCAGCAGCAGACGCAGAAGTTCACCTATAGTGCTAGTGCCAGTCCTAGTACCAGTGCTAGTGGTAGAGCCAGTGGTAGAGCCAGTGGTAGAGCCAGTGGTAGTGCTAATGCTATTGCCAGTGCTAGTGATAGTGCTAGTGTAGTTGGTGCACTTCCGCGTCTATGCATGCCGGGCAGGTGCACGGGCACTGGCACTAGCACTGGCACTGGCACTAGCACTGGCACTAACACGTGCACTCGTTGCACTTCCGCGTCTATGCATGCCGGGCAGGTGCACGGGCACTGATCACACACGAGCTAGTGCCAGTGCCAGTGCTAGTGCCAGTGCCAGTGGCCGGACACCTATATCCGGCATAACGCGGAAGTGCACCGACGAGTGCACGTGTTAGTGCTAGTGCCAGTGCCAGTGTTACTGCCAGTGCCAGTGTTACTGCCAGTGACAGTGTTACTGCCTGCCAGTGCTAGTGGCAGTGCCAGTGCCAGTGCTAGTGCTAGTGCCAGTGCTAGTGCCAGTGCCAGTGCCAGGGCCAGTGCACCTGCCCGGCATGCAGAGACGCGGAAGTGAAACGAGTGCACGTGTTAGTGCCAGTGCTAGTGCCAGTACTAGTGCCAGTGTTAGTGCCAGTGCTAGTGCCAGTGCTAGTGCCAGTGCCAGTGCCAGTGCACCTGCCAGGCATGCAGAGACGCGGAAGTTAAACGAGTGCACGTGTTAGTGCCAGTGCTAGTGCCAGTGCCAGTGCCAGTGCACCTGCCAGGCATGCAGAGACGCGGAAGTGCAACGAGTGCACGTGTTAGTGCCAGTGCCAGTGCTAGTGCCAGTGCTAGTGCCAGTGCCAGTGCCAGTGCACCTGCCAGGCATGCAGAGACGCGGAAGTGCAACGAGTGCACGTGTTAGTGCCAGTGCTAGTGCCAGTGCCAGTGCCAGTGCCAGTGCACCTGCCAGGCATGCAGAGACGCGGAAGTGCAACGAGTGCACGTGTTAGTGCCAGTGCCAGTGCTAGTGCCAGTGCTAGTGCCAGTACACCTGCCAGTGCCAGTGCCAGTGCACCTGCCAGGCATGCAGAGACGCGGAAGTGCAACGAGTGCACGTGTTAGTGCCAGTGCTAGTGCCAGTGCCAGTGCTAGTGCCAGTGCCAGTGCACCTGCACGGCATGCAGAGACGCGGAAGTGCAACGAGTGCACGTGTTAGTGCCAGTGCTAGTGCTAGTGCCAGTGCCAGTGCCAGTGCTAGTGCCAGTACCAGTGCCAGGTCACCTGCCCGGCATGCAGAGACGCGGAAGTGCAACGAGTGCAAGTGTTAGTGCCAGTGCTAGTGCCAGTACTAGTGCCAGTGCCAGTGCCAGTGCCAGTGCTAGTGCCAGTGCCAGTGCCAGTGCACCTGCCCGGCATGCAGAGACGCGGAAGTGCAACGAGTGCCAGTGCCAGTGCCAGTGCCATTTCCAGTGCCAGTGCACCTGCCAGGCATGCAAAGACGCGGAAGTGCAATGAGTGCACGTGTTAGTGCCAGTGCCAGTGCCAGTGCACCTGCCAGGCATGCAGAGACGCGGAAGTGCAACGAGTGCACGTGTTAGTGCCAGTGCTAGTGCTAGTGCCAGTGCCAGTGCTAGTGCCAGTGCCTTTGCCAGTGCTAGTGCCAGTGCTAGTGCCAATGTCTGTGCCAGTGCCAGTGCACCTGCCCGGCATGCAGAGACGCGGAAGTGCAACGAGTGCATGTGTTAGTGCCAGTGTTAGTGCTAGTGCCAGTGCCAGTGCCAGTGCCAGTGCTAGTGCCAGTGCCAGTGCTAGTGCCAGTTCCAGTGCTAGTGCCAGTGCCAGTGCTAGTGCCAGTGCCAGTGCTAGTGCCAGTGCCAGTGCCAGTGCACCTGCCTGGCATGCAGAGACCCGGAAGTGCAACGAGTGCACGTGTTAGTGCCAGTGCCAGTGCTAGTGCCAGTGCTAGTGCCAGTGCTAGTGCCAGTGCCAGTGCCAGTGCCAGTGCACCTGCCAGGCATGCAGAGACCCGGAAGTGCAACGAGTGCACGTGTTAGTGCCAGTGCCAGTGCCAGTGCCAGTGCCAGTGCCAGTAATAGTGCCAGTGCTAGTGCCAGTGCACCTGCCAGGCATGCAGAGACGCGGAAGTGCAACGAGTGCACGTGTTAGTGCCAGTGCCAGTGCTAGTGCCAGTGCTAGTGCCAGAACTAGTGCCAGTGCCAGTGCCAGTGCCAGTGCACCTGCCCGGCATGCAGAGACCCGGAAGTGCAACGAGTGCACGTGTTAGTGCCAGTGCCAGTGCCAGTGCCAGTGCCAGTGCCAGTGCTAGTGCCAGTGCCAGTGCCAGTGCACCTGCCAGGCATGCAGAGACGCGGAAGTGCAACGAGTGCACGTAACGCGGTGCAGCCACGCCGGCCGGCCGACAGAACCGATCAATATCTCAAATGTGGAGCAAACATCGGCTCCGTGGCCGACCTACAATAACACACGACCACACGGCCCTGACACTCGCACAGTATGGCTGCCTGCGCGCGCCGCTCATCGGCGTGCTGTGTTTTACAAGACAATCAACGACCTTCTTTGAAACATTACTCATTTATTTCATGTCTGTCGTATGAAGTTATAAAACTGATTTACTAAGGTGGAAAAATTAATATAACTACACCATTAATAATTGAAAAATCATAAAAATGTATCAATAACAAAAGAACAAATTATTAACAAACTACTGTAGGCATACCGGTTCTATTAAAAAAGTCGGAAGAACAATCAAAATTAATAGGGAGAAAAAAATGCTATATGACTTTAAATATAAGAAAATATATATACAACAGACATGAAGAGAAGTTTGAAAAGAAAATAAGACTAAGAGAACTAACCAGAAAAGATACCAAAATGAACAAAAAGGGTGAGAGAACAGGTATAAAAAATGTTGTAGGAACGTAAATTTGGCTCAGAGTTACTATAGTGTCGTGTTCATGAAGTATCCAAATACAATAGTACACAATTAATTGTCTACTTCATTCCTACTATCGATTTAAAACAGGTCCATGCGGCTTTTGATTAGGTACCTGGAAATTCCTAACTCAGCTGGGCGTGTATAATTAGGCAGGCTTGTACACACTACTAAGTGCAGGAATACCGTTGTCAGGAATATGGGGTAGAACATCAGGTATCTGATAATGTTCGTCGAATCAGCGTGCATGTATTAGCAACGGGGGTGGTGGTGGTGGTGGTGGTGGTGGGGGGGGGGGGGGAGAGGGGTAGATAAGGATCTCTAGTCGGTTGGTCAAGGTATCTTCTGTATTGTATTGAGTTATTATATCGTTTTGCCTACTGAAACTTTGAAATACTTCGATTGAACGACATAAAACGTTGAGGTTTTGATCCCGATATCGTCTAAAGCTGCGTAGCCTACACACGGCGGATTTTGGCCTCACGACGATCTCAAGGCGGTCGGACGGATGGACTGATCGGATGAAAATTGGATGGAAATCTCTCGTGTGTACAGACACTGGCGGTCTTGAGGCGATCGTACGACGATCCGTTCCAATCTCTGCCTGGTCAGTATTTTTAGCTGCGTACACACGGCGGATTTTGGCCTCACGTCGGTCGTACGACCGCCTCGTAAGGCCAAAATCCGCCGTGTGTACGCAGCTTAAGGTTGAAAAGAGCGTGAGCGTTATTTTAAAATAAGCATGGCATATATTATAAGCTGCGCTAAACGCGCTCTAACTTTACCGTAGGTGAATTTCAAGTCTAGAACTTAACAAATTGCGTGTTTATAGTTTGAAATACTCAAGCTGGTAAAGGTGCTAAGTTCACACAACCAGGAACTCACGAACTAACCCGAAGATGTTATCTCTACCTTTACTAACCTTGATTCGTACATTTTTTTAAGTTTTCATTATCAGTTGCTTAGTAACAGTCGCCCCCCCCCCCCGAATTTTCCTTTTCTTTAAAGATTAAAGATTATATGCTGATAAGTAGGTTATCTTCTAATTGAATCTACTGTTTTTTTAAACATAAGTGCACTCCACTTAGTTCCCAGGTAAAAACCAACATGTTTCCTTTCAAATTATTGTGGGGACTTCCAATGCAGAAAGTCCAGAGTTCGTGTCCGTGCTTGTAAACTTCGGATATTGGATGTATCTTTATGAAAATGGGTGTGTGTAAACGGTGACTTTTGAGTCGCCACAACAACGACGAAGCACATAGTAAAGTGCTATAATGTATCCCACTGAAAATCAGTTATTGGTGCTGAGTGGGTAGATGTACAAACTTTTACTTTATGTATGTATTTATTTGTTTTTATTTTATTTATTCGTACTGATATCTTGTACAGGAGATCGATATAGGGTGCATTATAAACATAAAGCAATGTGAGTGTAGTATCTAGACATAGTACGGTACCCTTTGGATTCTGAACAAGAAATACTGAGTGTGAAATGAAACAAGACCTGCGTGTGTATTCGGCCTAGGGCAATGGGCGGGCGAGCTGTCACAGTAATTGAACGCATCGAGTGCCTTACTAATTCGAATTACATAATACCCTCGATAATAGCATTTAGTGAGCACGCATGTGCGTGTGTTTATGTGCGTGAACCTCTATGTTGTAGCAGTTTAACCGTGGACGTACGATACTATTGCGTATGGATAGTTCGAGTTCATAAACGCCGTGCGAAGTATGCGTGTATTTTAGTTGGGAACGCTGTTCACAACATTCCATATTTGATTCATACCGGAAATGTGGTTTCGTAAGAACTAAAATCAGGTTTTACATCTTTTTTTTCAAACATTGCAATTTTACGGGTTATTTTAAAAACTAATTAATTATAAATTATTTAAATAATTCTAGGTACACTAACGATTACAATACTTTTTTGTTGTTGCATAAAAACTGTTTAAATCAAGAAATACAAACTTTTCCGATTGTGAATGGACGTAGACATTACCCCATGAGGGGGGGGGGGGGGGGGGGGGGGCGGTGCGTCATGGAGTTGAGGGCCTTCCCTGCACATACTGAAGAAAACTGGAACGTTCGTTACGCTTTCAAAAGGGGAACCGTGAAATGTTTCAGGTGTGATCGGGTACAAATGGTCGAAGTCCTGGACATCAGAAAGTGGCAACGTGTGTCTTAATTGGATAGTTACTATAGCCCATTATTACTCAATACTCATGCCAATCCGACCTTGTTTAGGTACAATGCACACGGACGGCTATTTTTATGCTCAAGCCGTCAATCTGCTTTACTAATTTATTCAGTCATTTTCTTAAGCCCAACGCTAAAAACTTGTTCCGCACCGTATCAACTTGTCGAAAGACAAAATGGAACAAATTTTGCATTTAGACTTTCAACAGCAGCAATCGTGCTCCTATTCAACATGCATTGTCTTTGTGTTCTCGAAAATATAAATTAATGTACTTTTTCTTTGTTTTATAACATCTTACCGATAGAGGTGGCTCAGCGCTAGCACGCGATACTCTCATTCGGGAGGTCACCGGTTCGATACCGGCCACCGGCAATCCTGGCTGAAGGGTTTTCTAAGGTTTTTCTCATTTAAAATCCAAAGGCAATGCTGCAATACATAGATATAATACACATAGATATAGACGCTTGAAATGTCACAAATTATCGCCGACAGGTTTTCTAGGAAATTATAAATGTAACTTTTATTACTATTAATAGTAATAATGATATTATAAATACTATCATTACATCTTGTCACACCCAATAACAAAGGTTTGTGCTTACGTTTATGTGACTCACGTAAGCACTGTAACTAGCTTCGACTGCGGGTGCTTAGAAGACAGAAAAACGTTGTTTTTTCAACAGTAATTAAGTATCTACAGGTTGGCCTCATTTGATTGGACATACATTTTGGTGTATTCACATTTAATCACTGACTATTGTAATAGTCAACAGAATGCTACAGACTCATCGTCACGATAGCGTCAATACGTGACATGGGCGAAGCATATTCGAGTGGTGTTTAACGACGTACTCGCCAGCTGGGTCACATGACGTAGCATTCAAGTGATTGAGTATTTGGTGTTTAACGACGTACTCGACAGCTAGGTCACATGACGTAGCATTCTAGTGATTGAGTATTTGGTGTTTAACGACGTACTCGCCAGCTGGGTCACATGACGTAGTATTCGAGTGGTTGAGTATTTGGTGCTTAACGACGTACTCGCCACCTAGGTCACATGACGTAGCATTCGAGTGGTTTAGTATTTGGTGCTTAACGACGTACTCGCCACCTAAATCACTTGACGTAGCATTCTAGTGGTTTAGTATTTGGTGTTTAACGACGTACTCGCCAGCTGGGTCACATGACGTAGTATTCGAGTGGTTGAGTATTTGGTGCTTAACGACGTACTCGCCACCTAGGTCACATGACGTAGCATTCGAGTGGTTTAGTATTTGGTGTTTCACGACGTACTCGCCAGCTGGGTCACATGACGTAGCATTCTAGTGATTGAGTATTTGGTGTTTAACGACGTACTCGCCAGCTGGGTCATGACGTAGTATTCGAGTGGTTGAGTATTTGGTGCTTAACGACGTACTCGCCACCTAGGTCACATGACGTAGCATTCGAGTGGTTTAGTATTTGGTGCTTAACGACGTACTCGCCACCTAAATCACTTGACGTAGCATTCTAGTGGTTTAGTATTTGGTGTTTAACGACGTACTCGCCAGCTGGGTCACATGACGTAGCATTCTAGTGGTTTAGTATTTGGTGTTTCACGACGTACTCGCCAGCTGGGTCACATGACGTAGAATTCTAGTGGTTTAGTATTTGGTGTTTAACGACGTACTCGCCAGCTGGGTCACATGACGTAGCATTCTAGTGATTGAGTATTTGGTGTTTAACGACGTACTCGCCAGCTGGGTCACATGACGTAGCATTCTAGTGATTGAGTATTTGGTGTTTAACGACGTACTCGCCAGCTGGGTCACATTACGTAGCATTCTAGTGATTGAGTATTTGGTGTTTAACGACGTACTCGCCACCTAGGTCACATGACGTAGCATTCTAGTGGTTTAGTATTTGGTGTTTAACGACGTACTCGCCAGCTGGGTCACATGACGTAGCATTCTAGTGATTGAGTATTTGGTGTTTAACGACGTACTCGCCAGCTGGGTCACATGACGTAGCATTCTAGTGATTGAGTATTTGGTGTTTAACGACGTACTCGCCAGCTGGGTCACATGACGTAGCATTCTAGTGATTGAGTATTTGGTGTTTAACGACGTACTCGCCACCTAGGTCACATGACGTAGCATTCTAGTGGTTTAGTATTTGGTGTTTAACGACGTACTCGCCAGCTGGGTCACATGACGTAGCATTCTAGTGGTTTAGTATTTGGTGTTTAACGGCGTACTCGCCAGCTAGGTCACATGACGTAGCATTCTAGTGATTGAGTATTTGGTGCTTAACGACGTACTCGCCAGCTAGGTCACATGACGTAGCATTCTAGTGATTGAGTATTTGGTGTGTAACGACGTACTCGCCAGCTGGGTCACATGACGTAGCATTCTAGTGATTGAGTATTTGGTGTGTAACGGCGTACTCGCCAGCTGGGTCACATGACGTAGCATTCTAGTGATTGAGTATTTGGTGTGTAACGACGTACTCGCCAGCTGGGTCACATGACGTAGCATTCTAGTGATTGAGTATTTGGTGTTTAACGACGTACTCGCCAGCTGGGTCACATGACGTAGCATTCTAGTGATTGAGTATTTGGTGTGTAACGACGTACTCGCCAGCTGGGTCACATGACGTAGCATTCTAGTGATTGAGTATTTGGTGTGTAACGACGTACTCGCCAGCTGGGTCACATGACGTAGCATTCTAGTGATTGAGTATTTGGTGCTTAACGACGTAATCGCCAGGCCGCCAGCTAAGTCATGACGTAGTATTCGAGTGGTTTAGTATTTGGTGCTTAACGACGTACTCGACAGCTAGGTCGCCTAGAGGGCCGGCAAGTGCGAATATCAAGTGAAAACGTATAGGAAGAGAAACAAAATACCGGAAACAAATAGTGATGGCCTCGTGAGATGCATCAAGTAATGAAAAGAGAGCGGGCACCGGTCATCACAATTCACCACGAGGAGGGGCCAACCCCGATAATTAGAGGTGGAATTTACACCATTCCTGAAGTTAAATGTTAAAGTGTAGTGTGTAGAAAACAGAAGATTGCTGAAACATTATGTGGGAGATTGTGTGCATGTGCTGTTTTTCAGACACTTAAAATCAACAATATGAAATAAGTAATAAGAAATATATAAGGTTATGTTTTATATGTTTTTATTTGTGTACTTGTATGAGATTGTAACAATGCCTGTCTTAAAATATACTAGCTAGATGTACACAAATGGACATCAATATCGGTTTCACTTGGCAACCTGCCCAGCAAATTTTGCATCTTTTATTTAGCCGTTATGAAAAAAGTACTTTGTGAAAGCTTGTGTTTTAGGTTACAACGAATCATGTAAATTTTCAACTTATTTCTGTTATTTCTTTTATGTCGTTCATTATAGCAATTTTTTGTCGTATAATATGGATTTAAGACAAGTGAGCCTAAAATGTGCTTGTTTAGTTTTAAAATTAGGCTATTAGCATCATTACATTACGAAATCTATATATAAGTAAGCGACAAACAAGCAATTCATTATAATAAAAATGTTATAATTTTTATTTATACTCAATTATTGTTTTCTGTCATCAATTAGTGAATATAATCAACCATTAATTCAAAATATTGTACATCATACTTTAAAAAGTTCACACACACACACACACAAAAATCAAACATGAAAAATGCCAGTACAATACGATACAAATCGCGTATTGGGAACTTTTATCTAAATCAAATATTTGAATGACTATATACTCTTTCCACTTATTTTTTGTCTCTGATTCGTTTTTATTTATACATTATGTTTTTTCGGTATAGTTTTCATCATTTTGATATTTGCTAACAACAATAATTTTTGTAACACTCACGAGATCAAAATAAAATGTTAGGGCTATACTAATATACAATGATCAACTATAAACATGTTTGACTTTTCATATTTTTTTTTTCTTTTCGACACTTTATGCATCCGATATGGCGTATGAGTAATACTGAAAGGAATCATTAAATGATTGATTCCTAGAGTAATAAATACTCTCCTGTATGGAAATATTTGAATATAACTCAGAAATTATAAAATGAATCCATCCCCAAATAGTTTTAGTACATAGTACATAGTACATTGAAGTTTCACCATAAGACAGATGTGTGTCCGAACAATTATCTCAATCCCATAGCGGGCCAGCGACTTTACACCGTCCCTGTATTATTGTACGCTATGCAATTACACAACCAAACTGCCTAGGTAGTTATGTCGCAACTTATCGCCTGTAACCATGCAATAAAAATCTGCAACCGGGCATGCAGTCATGTTTTTCGTTCGTCGCCGTCTCTTGCATTCGCTTTCTTTTGAACGTAATTAACATGCAGACCAAGTAGAAGCAGGCGGGCGTCTACTGAGGTTCCCAAGGCCTTCCCTCGTAGTTTTTGTGCCGGCCGGCGCAAGACTGGTAAAAAGTGCGAGCGGAGCTAGTTTTTACTTCGGCCAGCCGGTCCAGACAGAAGTAGAGAACTACGTTGGGTGCACTGGCAGCAGACGGCGAACCAGCCATGCAAACGTGAACACGCCATCATCACACGCAAAAAACTGGTACATGCAAAACAACATTTTATAGCCGTAACCTAGAGAGAGTGTCCCGAAAATATCAATAATGTGTTTCTCGCCGCGAGATGCGCACGCAAACATCGCAACGGGGTAAACAGCAAACTTGACACTAAACTGATGACAAATATTATATTGTTTCTTAAATAGAAAATTCTATCAAATTAATTGCGTAAATAAATCAAATTATTATTTAAATTAATAAGTTAATTAATTGAGATGATTAATTAATTAAATTAAATTATTAAATAAATCAAATGTTCGAAAAAATTAATACATATTTAATGCATGTTAATTGAATTAATAGATTATTGTAATTAATTGCGAATAGGATAAACAATTCATAGTTCCCACGTGACGTCACAGCGGCCATGATTGCGACACAATTGAGAAGGACCAAACCTATCATTGGCAAATACTATTCAATTTAATAAAATAAGCCTAATTTATCATTTAAAATGTTAATATAAGTAATACAAAAATAAAAAATTACTATACACATACCAATATTATTTCAAGAACAGGTTGAAGTTTAAATATCTAAGAATTTCTGTGTTCAACCACATCAGCCTTCAATAATAGTTTCTTTTCTTCATGGCATCGTTTAAGTTTGATCACAAATATGGCCTACGCGCAAAGATGTGACGTACGTGCAACCTATGAATAAAGCAAATCAATTGTTAATAAACTGACAAAAACTATATTTTCTTACTAAAATAGCAATTGAAGTCAAAATTCCTATACCTTATCGTGGTTGGTAAGTTTGCGTGCATTAGTGATCCCGAGAGCTATGACGACGGAAGCGTATGCTTCCGTCGTCTGGTAGGGAGAAACCAGACGAAAGGTATATAGTCTACGTCCTCGCCGTTCCCTTTTCCTCCCTATTATGCCCTACTTGTCCCTTTCCTCCAATCACCCCCCGACGCCATATAATATATAGCTGTTTATCGAGTAAGGCCCGATTCTTCAATCGGTTATCGGGTCGTTAACGGGGCCATTAGCTGACGGTCCGTAATCGGTAACCCAACAAACCCTATGCAGGTAACAGACCGTCAACTAACGGCCCCGGTAATGACCGATTGAAAAACCGCCCTTATGTCGTAAAACACAAAATAATAATAATAAAAAAAATAATTATAATAATAACAATAAAAACAATAATAAAAATAATAATAATAATAATAATAATAATAATAATAATAATAATAATAATAATAATAATAATAATAATAATAATAATAATAATAATATGTCAAAATTAATTGAATAAATTATCAATTATGCATTTGCTAAATCTCAAGTTATTCGAATCATCATTGTATTATTATTGCCGAATGCTGTATAAACGCGAAATAAATAATGATTTAAATATTATTGTATTTTGACAACTCATTTATCGATTCTTTGATTGGTTTTGAGAAATAACTAAAGGTAATTTCCGTTTTAGTGGAGGGCAACATATACCAACATAATATGGTCTATTTTTTATATTTATTTTTCGTAAAAGAAAGAACGTTTTTAGAATTTGAAAACGTAGTCTTTTCAGTATCATATGAAGTGAAGTATATTAAACCTTGAACTTCGATTGCATGGCGGCTTTCTGTGATACAAATAAATCACAAACACATGCTACAAAATAACAAATCAATGATATCAATGTGGGATATATATAAATGTACAGATGCTAATTAGCTTATACCATCAGCGTCACGCATGTTTAGCGCGTCTACTTCCTGTCCACACAGACTAGACAAAAACCAAACAAATCGAATGTTTATTTTAATTCACGTAATGATACCGTTTTTGACATTTTTGCCCAAGGTATGTTTTTATAGTTGTGTTTTTTCACGGTCGCTGTTAATGATTGTAGCAGCGTGTATCGCGTGAGGCATGTGCACACTGTGCATAGTCTGTGCATCTCATATATATATATATACATTATTGATATTTCAGAGAACCTCTGGTTCCAGGCTATATAGTCGTTTTGCAGTTACCAGTTTGTTTTTTGCCCAGGAGTCCCACCTCGTCCTCGCTATTGCAAGACTGTGTTTTCTACCTACATGTCGGCCGCATGATAATTATCGATGTTTTTATCATTTAAGTACTCGCATTTTAATTGCATAACACTTATGCCATGTTATTATATTTTATATTATAATATATAATTACTCAGATTATGAATAATTGTAAATGGATATGAAAAACAGGAATTTGTTAATAAGTGAATGTGTTAATAAATAATGTATTCTGTTGTAAAAAAAAGTGAACTTATATCATGGAAGATAAAAGTATGAAAATATGATCAAGTTTTCATTTGATTCGTTTTTATTCGAGACACTCCCTCGTGGGTAAAGATTCACAAGTTTTAATTGATTTCGTATACGTTCGCGTATGACTTTCTCGCCGACATTATGGGAATATTATTTTTATTATAGGGGTGAACTGAATTCAAGCGTAATTAATACTGAACTATTTGCTAGACCCGGGAATGGCATAGGAAAGATTTCTTACGGACGTGAACGTGAGTTAATTAAGCGATAGTATCACACATTCAAACGCACTCGTGCATTATGATTGCTGGGAAGAGTACTGCAAACATGCCTCGCACATTTAGTCCCACTGAATAAGGCAATTCCACAACACACTAAAAACACAGAAATAAAATACGGGTAGACATTAAATAAGTAAATAAATCAATAATATTTCCATTGTAATTTATTTTTTATCTTGATAAAGACACTTCTACAAAAAATTATCTAGATAAGATAAAATATATATAGAAATAATTCTATACCTAGATAATTTGGTTTAGATAAACGCGGATAAACGATAATAATACAAAGTCTAAGGCCCGGTTTTTCAATCGGTCATTAACGGGGCCGTTAGCTGACGGTCCGTTATCTGCATAGGGTTTGTTGTTTTACAGATTAAGGACCGTCAGCTAACGGCCCCGTTAAAGACTCGTTAACCGATAGAAAAACCGGGCCTAAACGTGTTTCTAGAGGAAAAAATTGTTTTTCCCTGACTAACAGTAATATTCTCAATTATAATATTTTCCTTACTAGACAGTTATGCAAATTGGTAGTTGTTTCAGAAGTAGGCTCAATTTCATTTACAAGATATGTTTTGCCAAAATTAAAACAAAGAACTAATTCGTAATTTCAAAATTCACGGATCATGATGTAGGGTTTAAAATCTAATAAAGTTGTATGTAATTAAGATACACTTTATTTTATCTGGATAAAAGATAATGAAAACCACACAAAACTTATCAAAATAAATTATCTAGATACAACACTGGAGCTAAGCAATGGCCGACGTGACTTGTATCTATCACACGAGGCTTACAAGGCATCTTGTGATTCTTGGGCGCCGCCAGGATATTTTGCAGGGGGTGAGGGGGGGGGGGGGCAAAGTGAAATAACACTTTCTATCTGGGCTGGGGTGAAGCGGGGTCTGGGGCCGGAAGCCCCGAATTTAACCCCGCATGGCTTTTTTTACCGATTTGGTATGTTAAAATAGGTTCTGAATGAAATTAATTGCGTACCATTAAGTGCTGTGTCAAAACAGGGTTCCATATTCATTTACTAGCAGGTAATATATATATATTTCTGGATTTCACATAACAACTACGTCAAGAGTGTTCTTGAAAAATATTCATATAGATATATATATATATATATATATATATATATGATTCCCAGCCATCAATCAGCCTGTTGCTGACCATTCTCAGAGACAAAGAGTTCCAGCAGTGTCTCAGGGGGGTCCCATAACCAGAAGCAAATTCAAGGAGCTTGCTAGAGCAGCTACCCAGTGATGTATCGCTGTGGCAGTGTTTTCGTTTTTATATGCAAGTGTTTTTTGGTTGTTGTGGTTTTTTATTTATTTGTTTTTGTATATTTGTATGTCTTGAAAAAGACGACGCTAAAGTCGTCGAAACGTTGACTTATCATTAAAAATAACATTTAGATTGGTTTAACCGTAAAATGTATCCTTTCTTTATATATATATATACAATATGCTCGTATAAATCAAATTAAAAAACATACTATATGCCAGAAATCATCAAAACGTAGTATCAGTATCTTCTGAGAGGCAAATGGTAACGCCATAATTGACCAGTCACAAATATAAAATATTTCATTGCATTGCAAATGTAAGTTGAACAACACAAGAAATAGTAACTATAAACGCCTCGGAACAATATCGTATCTATCGCAACTATATAGTGATAATTGACGGGTCACAATAAGTAAAATACACATCAAAATGTTGCATAAGAAATAGTGGTAATACAAACGAGCGTATAACTTATATTATATTTGGAGTTTTGGACAATATATTTTTAGAAATGAAGTGTAACTGGCCCCTGCTCATAATGTAAGAATAATGAAGGCGCATAATGTAAATAACAGAAAGCTATAGCCGACGAATGGTGCTGGGGCCCATGCTGGGGCCGGGGGGGCGCCAGGCCACATACCCCCACTCGTATAAAGCCATTAATTTCTTTTTCATTTTCTGGATTTATATCTACAAATAACAATGCTTATTGAATCGCGTTAAAATTAACATGTTGGTGAAGGGACAGATTGACGAATTAAAATTATTTTTTATTTGTATTTTTTATTTATTTGCATACTTTATACTAAATGGCTCTCATATAGTGTTGTATATCCGAGTTTGAATTGATTTACTTTTAATTAGACGATGATTCTGATAACGAAATACTCTTCCCTACGAATGTAATCTCCACAAGCAAATTTCCCTCCATTTTCCAAGGAAAACAAATCCCACAAGTGTCCCTTTTTATGTTGTGTCATCCAATCCATCCTGGCGTCACGACAGGTGATGCGAGGGCCTGGAACGCAGCTATTATATCTCCACGTGCTATAAGTGGTTACAGTTAATCGTTTCGACTCTCTTCGGTTGTAAACAGAGGCTAATGCATCGCTTGGATGGTCACTAACTGGATCACACATTTAGAGAGAAATACGCAATATTAGTGGAACATATTAACAATTAGCTAAAATTATATCTCCTGGAAAAAATGCACTTACAAGATTAGTTACAACGTAATGTTTTATTACTGTGGCGTGTTAACGTATCTGCAGGGCGATTCTGTATGGGCGACGATAAGTTTATCGGCGGTTTTAGTCGTTACTAAAGGCAAATGCAAGGCGGTGATTGGCTCATTGCCTTCTTCTAAGAACCGAAACCGGTGATAAACTTATCGTTGCCCATTCAGAATCGCCCTGAAGGACCATATTATTAGCATGATGATGAATCCTGTGGCTGCAAATAAATACCACACAATAACGTACGCACGATTTCCGAAATTTGCTTTAGTGTTTTATTACGAAACACCTAAGTTAAAAAGCGGTATGGTTTATAAGATTTATAATATATTATACATATATTTCTATCTAAAATATTTATTATATTTTATATTATTATTTAATTTAATAAATTAATTCAATTAATTTAATATTATTAATAGAAATAAATTTAATATATACGATGAACCGAGCATGAGGATCGAACCCAGATGCTCCGGCATATATTATCCATTAATATGGATTTAGCTTAGAAACCCGTATAATTATTTATACCTAATATTATGATAAACACCACAAGAATACAAAACTAATAATGGAGTCGTCCCGAAACAGCCTCACGAATACTTCCGTCATAGGCGAGTGGTTCGGGGCCAACCAAAGAGGCCCAATTTCAAATACCGATCGATGATTTGTCACGACTCACTCGCCTATAACGAAAAAACATAAACTATAAATAAAAAAACAGAACCACCCAACTAAATAATAAAAATAGAGACCATTAAATAATGAAAATAACACTATTACAACACAAATAACTATCAAGTGCCATACATTCCTAAAAACAAAATC
The DNA here is from genome assembly GCA_945910005.1 of Isoperla grammatica. Classification (NCBI taxonomy): domain Eukaryota; kingdom Metazoa; phylum Arthropoda; class Insecta; order Plecoptera; family Perlodidae; genus Isoperla; species Isoperla grammatica. The sequence goes on from OX246738.1 coordinate 29,725,865, forward strand.
ACCGCATAACCAACTTTTCTGATTATTGTCCCTCTTGTTTAACAACAACAATTCTTTCAATAGGCAACGCTCGCGCACAAGTTATTTTTCGTTACGCGAATATTTCTTCCTCCTTCCTCTACATCTACCTATACAGATTACAACTTATGACCTAGGCCTATAGGCTATCTTTGATACATGTAGCGTTCCAAGAAATGTAGGTTGCATTAAATTCCCTTAAATGTTTTATTTTGCAACAATTATGGAAAGTTAAGATGTATTTCAAAGAATGTAATTTGCATATTTAGCCTATATATTTTGTATTAACTAGTTTATGTTTTGTGATCTATGAAGTATGCTTTTGTTTGTATGCATCACATACTCATCGTCTCGACTAGCCTCCACTGGTCATGTAATGTACGAGTTCACTAACATGACCTGTTAACCTCCAATTTAATTATCTCGGATTGGTTATCGTGGATTCATTAGAACTAATACAAAATACATAAGATATTTTGCCAGTCGCCATGTTTGCCCGGAGAAAATGTATGATTGGCGCCTAATATTGGCGCTGAAAGTTGGAGGAAACCGGCACTTGTTGGCCTAAGAAAAAAACAACAGGCTGTATTGACTAAAGATACGTTTTTTAAATGTATTAGTTTTAGACGCTAGACGATGAACACGTATTTTTGAAGATATTAAACAAAATGCTAATTTTACAAAAAAGTAAGGTGTTCCCATTCCTATTGAGATTTAGAATTGGATTATAATAACCCTTTAGGTAGTTAATTAATTATATATTATTTGCACATAATTTTCCGTTAGAAGCGCAAGAAGCCCCATCATATTCAAGATTTTGACAAAAAAAATACATGCTAAAAAATGTTAAACTCAAATATTTCCTATATTATTGCCTAGTATTGTCTATTATTGCCTATCTGTATTGTATTTATATTTTATTGTCATTTGCATTCATTGAATTGCCTATCATTTGACTAGTTAGGTTTCCCAAAAGCGCTGTGACGTAATTGAAATGTGTGCATGGTAGAACTTCTGTTGTGGTTACCGCTAAGGAATTCGGAAATTGTTTCTCATTTTGTATTAGCCAGGTAGTCAGCGAATACAGCGTTGTTGAAACGCCTATTTAGCTCGACTAAAGATCGAGTGATGTTCTTGCTCTCAACTAAGCCACGGACCGACTGTAGAATTATATTCTCTACAGTCAGTACCCAACTCACAAACAAAAACAGCGCAGATTTTATTCGCGGGAGATAAACGATGATCGATTTCTACGGCCCTCTTGTTTTTTCTTTTTTTATATATAATTTACAAGTAATTACAAAAAGTGCGAGGTTGACATCTGGAGGCAATCAGTTCTGTTGTATATGAAGCTTGACACCTATCTCCCGTGACGTCATACAAACCGAGACTAGCCAACTATCTCCCGTGACGTCATACAAACCGAGACTAGCCAACTATCTCCCGTGACGTCATACAAACCGAGACTTGCCAACTATCTCCCGTGACGTCATACAAACCGAGACTTGCCAACTATCTCCCGTGACGTTATACAAACCAAGACTTGCCAACTATCTCCCGTGACGTCATACAAACCGAGACTTGCCAACTATCTCCCGTGACGTCATACAAACCGAGACTTGCCAACTATCTCCCGTGACGTCATACAAACCGAGACTTGCCAACTATCTCCCGTGACGTCATACAAACCGAGACTTGCCAACTATCTCCCGTGACGTTATACAAACCAAGACTTGCCAACTATCTCCCGTGACGTCATACAAACCGAGACTTGCCAACTATCTCCCGTGACGTCATACAAACCGAGACTTGCCAACTATCTCCCGTGACGTCATACAAACCGAGACTTGCCAACTATCTCCCGTGACGTCATACAAACCGAGACTTGCCAACTATCTCCCGTGACGTCATACAAACCGAGACTTGCCAACTATCTCCCGTGACGTCATACAAACCGAGACTGGCCTACTATCTCCCATGACGTCATACAAACCGAGACTTGCCTACTATCTCCCGTGACGTCATACAAACGAGACTTGCCTACTATCTCCCGTGACGTCATACAAACGAGACTTGCCATCTCCCGTGACATCATACGACCCGAGACTTGCCAACTATCTCCCGCGACGTCATACAAACGAGACTTGCCAACTATTGGAGATGAATTAGAAACACGCGGAAGTGATCTGCAATGGGCCAATGGCATAATTATATACGTATGAGGCGTGTCCACAGAATCATTGCCACATGCCTTTCATATCTCAATCGCAGATATGAATAACATACAATTTTCAAGTGATATTTCTGTTTAGGAGTTTCTAAGAATACCTTAATTATTTCTAGAATTTTGACGCAGTATTGAAATGCTATCAGTTGATTTTTTAAAACTCTGTTTTGCCACAGATCAAATTGGACAAAAAGAGACACATTTAAGTCTAAAGAAAAACTAAAAAAGGAAACAATTTTATGGGTAAATTCAAAATCACAACAACCGTTAAAAAGTATAATTTCAAATTGTGTCTAATGTAAAATCGATATTTTCAGTTGGTCGATTTTCAAACTCGAAAATTATTTAAAATGAAACACGAATGAGTTGTGAGTGGTTTAGTATTAGTAGGCCTATTCTAAAGAGAATAGGAGTGTGATACAATGAGCTGCAACTATTCTCCGTTTCCAGGTTTGTTTCAAATGCCTCTGGGCTCACGCGGGTACCCGACAGCCGTGACGCGTCCTCCGACCAACCACTCCCCCCAGCCGCTGCCGGCAGGGGTGCCCCTGGGTCCCAGCCCCTCCAACGCCAACCACATGAGTCCCGGCGGCAGTAGGGACCCGCCCGGCTCCCCGGGTACCCGGGAGTACAGCAACCACGGCCCCGGCACGCCCGGGCCCACGCCGAGTACGTCCACCAGCCCCGGACCCCCCGACTCACCGCTACAGCTCACCCCGGTACTCGTGGAGGCGCAAATCAGCCGTCTGGGCGAAGCCGCGGACCAACTAGTGAGGAGCTTGCCGCAGTTCGAGCCCAAGCCGCACAATAACAAGAAGAAGATGTGCAAAGACTTGGAGGTGAGTCACGTTTCACCTGGCAGGACTCAGGCGTACCAATCAAAATAGACTAGATGCATTCGGGTGACAAACACATAAACTATGAGAGGAGTTTAGCTATCAATTGGTAATTGTTGTTTTGTTGTTGAATCATCAATGGCGCCGTAAGGAGGTTGCTTAGCAGCGCTATCTATTTCGTAGCTGTCTTCAATTGTGGCTGGGTCTTTAAGTTACGTGTAAAGTTTATGGAGATAGTTATTATTACATAGCGTATTGTGCAAACTCATCTTGCTGTGAAGGCTGACGGTGAAATAGCCGAAAATTGATTAAATACAGTATCAATAGCGCTAATTGCCGGAGATAAGTCTAGTGACTGTGCCTAAAGTTACAGAATTCAATTGGGCATTTTGCGCCTTCTTTCAGCTTTATAATATAAATCAAGCAAACGAAACTAATACATTATTTTGCACCTTGCTGTAAATAATTATACCGCATTACTCAATTATGCACCAGGTCACAATTTCATTTTGTATAGAGAAGTACTTGTTCGTAAATATAAAATGCTGACTTTAGTCAAAGTCACTGTACCTGTCACTGTCACTGTACCAAGCCCTCCGCAATCTCTAAGCAATTAGTCAAAGCTAAGGTACCAGTCGCAACACTAAGCCGTGTTAAATCAAGCTATTGTTATTAATAGCGTGAGAATGCTACTAATGTTTATTTATTTGGCATTGTACTTGTACATAACAATGTAATAAACAATGTATTTTATATTAGAATAAAACATCTACTTTATGTTGTAGGTACACACATAAGTCAGAAGACTAGTGCGTGTGTACCTATTGCATGATTTACCAATAAAACTAAACTAAACTAATACGTACTCAAATATTACCACAAATATTAATACTGTGCAAAATTACTGTTTAAAAAAATCATATCTCCATAATGCTTTACCACATTGAAAAGTGAAAACAAGCCTCAATTTGGGTTCGTAAGAACTAAGTACTATCTGAAAAAATATGCAATATTATAGATTATTTAAAATTCAAATTTGTATTCAGGTAGACTAAATTCCTTTCGAACTTAAATCGAGGTTGATTTTTATCTTTTTCGATGTGGTGAATCATTTTATTGAGATAGTTTTGTAAATTGTAAATCGCGTGGTTTTAAATGGCGATAATTTTCACTCTTCATTTCCCACAGTTTAAATGTTGGCTCTACCCCTCACCCCTCACCCCTCGGCCACTCGTAAACACTGCGACGTGTTTCAGTACGTGATGAACATGCCTGACGATGATCCTCGACGGATGGACGAAATACGAAAGTACGCAGCCATCTACGGACGATTCGACTGCAAGAGAAAACCCGAAAAACCGCTCACACTACATGAGGTAGGCTTTCCTTCGCTTCCTTTAGCCGTTTGACGTGGTGACTGGTGCCCGTTAGGAGGACACTCTCTAATTATCTTTTGATACAATGCCAGGTGGCTCAGCGGTAACACGGAAAACTTGCCGGCAATATACCGGTCACCGACAATACTGTCTGAGGATATTTTCTGATGTTTTCCTCAATTGTTAAGGTGAATGCTGAGATTTATCCCTTCTACACCCCTTGGGCATTCTTTACCATCTATCAAAATACCCCAATATAAACTTAGAGAGGGGCATAACATCACAAGGTAAAGCAGGTGTGCATCTTACATTAAGGATTCTTACAAAATGTATTACTTTATAATAACTATTATTATTATTGTTATTATTATTATTATTATTATTATTATTATTATTATTATTATTATTATTATTATTATTATTATTATTATTATTATTATTATTATTATTATTATTATTATTATTATTATTATTATTATTATTATTATTATTATTATTATTTTATTGTTGCAATACATACAAACTCGGTCAAAACCGGCATTAAACATGCTGTACGGACACAAATGTCAAGTATTTCCCTGTGTTTACCTTATTAAAATCTACTTAGAACTACTTAATATAACATTGTCCACATTATTTTTTCCAAACCAAACTGTGGATGCTATGTACGGTCGTGGCCGATTTGTACTCATCCCAGCATTCGCTCTTCGTACGGTGGAAACCACGAAAACCACCATCGGGATGGAGAACTTCTTGAAGTCTTCATTCTTCTTAGTTCAAAAATTTTCGCACTATCCTACACGTGTTCAAAACTATTGCTTTTTGCAAATTATTATTATTATTATTATTATTATTATTATTATTATTATTATTATTATTATTATTATTATTATTATTATCTTTATTTATCACATCACCAGATGGCAGGTACATTATTAGTCTACAGCACCAAAGGTGATCCTCACCTCTTAGGTGCTGCAACCACACATTACAAAATATGACATTACAAAGATTTTACACATTACAAAGATAATTACATTTTAAAAAGATTATACATATCACAAAGATTATTATATTACACATAAATCAAATATAGTTGAATTCATGACACCGCGTGGCCCTGCGGTGCGACGCGGTACGAACCCGGGCCAACCCAAAACACCCGCACCGCATCGCAGGACCACGCAATGTCATAAATTCTACATAAAACAATTATATAAACATAACATAAAGACTTCAATATAAAAACTGATATCAAAATATTATAGAACCTTTCTCAAAATGCGAGCAGTACCCAGAATGGCTGTCTTCTGTAGTTCCCTTGTGTTATGTTGTCCTGGTATATCTTCTAAATAATTTTGAAATGTTTTGCTGATGGCACCTGTCGCTCCAATTATGATCGGGATTACCTTTGTCCGCATCCCCCACATTCTCTGGGTTTCAATTTGTAAGTCTTTGTATTTGGTTTTCTTTTGCGCCTCCTTAGTTGTGATGTTATTGTCAGAGGGCACCGCTACATCCACCATAATACATTTTGTCTATTCTCATGATCTTTAATAATTATGTCTGGCTTATTATGCTGAATATATCGATCTGTGTAGACTTGACTATCCCAGAGTAATGTTGTTGAGCCTTGATGTATTGTACTTATTGGATGATGCTCGTACCAATTAGTACAAACATCTATATTATAGAAACGACATATATCCCAGTGCAGACGTGCACAAACCCGGTTATGTCGCTCTATATACTCATGTTTGGCCAAAATTGGGCAACCTGATACAATTATTATTATTATTATTATTATTATTTTTATTATTATTATCTTTTTTAAATACATTTTGCATCTAACAAGGTTTTAAATATATAAAAAACACACAACCGCCTTGATGATGTAGTGTCTAAAATCTAATGAAAACTGAAAACACACCTCCCTTCTTCCTTTAATAGAGATATATATTATTGTATACATACAAAATAATATAATACAACCTACTCTGTGCACTGTATTACGCGTAAAGGACCGTTGTGCTTGTGCACATTGTTCTTAGATATTGTTTATCTTTGTATCACCAAATCACGTGTGTCTTGTCTTGTCTATTCGAACTCTCGGAAACAGAGTAACTAGGTTTGCACTATAAAAATTATTATTTAGTCTAACGTTACAAAGTGATTCTACTTTCTATAACTAGTTAAACCAAATATCTTTAAAGTAGATGTTTTGTACGATTATGCAAACAGCTTACATATACATAATAATAAACCAACTTCAAGTGTTCGGGTATATAACCATACTTTGGAGTGATAAAACAATGACCACATACTATCTTAACAAATTTAGAGGCTAATCATTTTAGCACTACATTACTACATACACATCCTACTACATATTTAACCAGCTTGGATTATATACGTACCTACTTTAATTTGGCAACTCGAGTCACACAAACAAATCTGTTTCCGGTTAATGTTAAAGCCCGCCCGAGTTCATGTTATTAAACATATCGACACTGTTTACCTACATATAACGGTACAGAATGCTTCTTCCGTATACATTATAGTTAATTTACGAGCAAACTTTGTACAGTGATCACACATGAATCCATTTCTTCTTGCTGTAACACATGCGCGCGCAAATCTCATGACTATGGTGTCGATAAAGTAGTACTACTACAACTTGAGGCAGTTTCTTTACGTTAGGGCTGGTCCACACAGATTTTTAAGACATACGATTTAAGGTTTAACGCGTAGTCGTAAAGTTGGATCATAGGAAACATGTACTGGCGTTCACACAAAGTTTTAATTTTAAGACGTTGTTTTCATTGTTGTTTTTAAAACAACGTCTTAAAACCTTATGCATTATGTCTTCAAAATCTGTGTGGACCAGCCTTTACGCGCGCAGTTCTCATGAATATCGTGTCGATAAAGTAGTACTACTACAGTTTGAGGCAGTTTCTTTACGTTACGCCGCGCCACACAATGGCGCCAGTGTCGTATAGGGAAGCAGCCGTGCGAAGGCCACACAAAATAGATGCATTCTGGTGGGAAGGACATCAACTATTACGAAGAGGAGTTTAGCTGTCATTTGTTCATTATAATGGCGCAGATAATGAGGTTGTTTAGCAGCGCTATCTATTTGTTAGCTTGGGTCTCCATGAGTTTTGCTACTGGATATGAAGACTGGTGTGAGCGTCCGTTGTGTCACCCGCCTCGGACCCCCCCCCCCCCCTCCCCCCAAACCCCCTCCATCAGATGAACCACTACATCACGTGAGTTCCGACAACTTCTTGTGTGTTTTCACACAACTAAAACGTGTTACAAGTACTTTGCTAAATGCTTTCTTCTCGTCTGTTTTACGTTCACAGTATTTTTTCCTCTTTTTAAGTATTCTTGTTAAAATGTTCGTGACCGTTTCAGCTGGTTTTCAGAAGCAACGCTTTCGTCTTCTCATGACAATCATTCTCGTCCGCGCCTCTGTCTGCCCCGACCGTAAGGTGCAAAGCAGAGATATTGTTAGTATGGTCGCTGCCTGGAATAGGGAACTGTACTTTATTCCAATACCGGTGCTAGAATGGAAAATAAAAAAATCATCAAAGATCGTCATCACCCAGCAATATGGATATATATTTTCCAAAGTATGTCGTTTAATTTATACAGTACCGTAGTTTGAACATTAAAAAGAAAAAAAGTAACTTGCATTATCGATCTTTGATTGGTTATAGTTGAAATATCGATCTTTGTTTGGTCATCGCTCACTCGTCGATGGTGTTCGGAGCCTACAGGGTTGGTTTATCGCCTTAAATTTAAGTCCCCCATTGCAAATCAGTTTCGTTACTGAGTGGGTAGACTCTAAATGTGAGTTTATTTTTATTTATTTACTTACTGAAAGTGAAATGTAATGGTATGTGACGTCATCGTTAGGTAAACAACGATCTTTAACAAAATGAATTTCCTAAACATAATTATGTTGAAAAACAAAATCCAGTATTTTCCGGAACTCTATTTAAATGACACTATTTGGTACTGCGTTAATAATTAGTTAAATGTGCACTTTTATTACGTTGTCGTGTATGTGTAATAGCATACCTTGGGTATGCTTATACTCTTTTAGTAAAATAATAATTAACAATAGTTTCATTTAAATGCGATTGATTGTGTCTCACTGTGAGGTTTTGCCCTCTTTTTCCCCGCTATAAAGATGTGTGAAATTTATAACTTATTTTAATGAATTGGTACATTTCAATATCCAGAGCGAAGTCTCTGTTTCCCCACTGTATCAATAATTGGGGGTGGCACTCGTAACAATACCGCGCCGCAAGTACTTTAAGTAACTGCTGGAGGTGAAGCACCCAGTAAAGTAATTCAGATAATACCACCAATTTTAAATTATTCTGAATTGGGTAAAACGCAGCGTTATGTTTCACCTATGAATCCATTTTTAGGTACAACAATACTGTCAGCCTGACTATTACTTTAAAAAAATTTAACATTGCTTTTTCACTATATAGGGTGTAATTTCAAAATATGTGTTACGTGGGGGGTCGGGGGGCTAGTTTCTCTCTTATCCCCTCCCCCCCCCCCCCAACCCCACCACTTAACTGTAACCAACTGTTACTTGCATGTCTATTTTCTCTGAAATTTGATATGGTTAGATACAGCTACATCAGCCAGGTGTAAAACTGCTTGTCACATGACACGAGTTGCAAGTTCACAGTATCGCTATCTATGATGAGTAAGTCGCATGATATTATTTGTTTATACAGAGAACATGAGTTTATCTGTAAACGGAAACTATTCTTTGTGTATAGTCATGAAACTTAAGCCATGTTTTGTTTCATATTATGTTATCAACCCGTAAACTGCTGGTTTGAAACAACTGTCCATTATTTTCTCTTTCCTGACAGTTTTTTTTTTTTTTTTATTCAAAGCAAATCCTGGATTATATTCCACTCTGGTCTGCCTCTATTATTTTTCCCTGTTCTTTTGTTACATTCTTTTCCAATCCTTATTCATTCGTACCTCTATGTCCAGCTATACGATCCCTTTACTCTGCTTCATTTAACTTTACCATATGCAATTCTGCTTCAATTATAATTCTTTTGTTAGCGTAGCTCTTTTAAGTAATTCGTAATTTGTCATTTGCAAATTTAGCTACTTTGCAAATCAGTATGATAAACAGGGCTTTTTTTCGGCCGGTACGAGCCGGTACGCGTACCGGCTAACACAAGAGGCGTACCGGTAAAAGGCAATAAAGTCACACTATAGCCGGTACGCTACGATTAGCCTTGAAGCGCGTGAATAACTTTGAATTGTGCAGTGTAACAGGCTTGTGACTGCAAAATATGTTTCATTGAAATATAAGAATGTTGCCACCTGCTGGTGACATGGGTGTGACATGTAGTAAATCACTTCTTTTTAGACTCTTGGCGACCACTCACTACAGTAATCTTTTCTATTATTTGGGTCATCAGTTCTAAGGAAAGATAATTAGGGTTGTTTTTACTAAAATGTCAACTGTCAAGGGTAGCTTCTGGGAACCGGAAAAGAGAATGTACCCATTCTTACTTTTCTGTTTTCCTTGAAAGCGCCTTTTCAATTTACAAACAACGATTGGGTTGTGTTTGGAGTTGGAGGGGGGGGGGGGGGGGAGATCGGTGGTCAAGGGATTGTAAGTTGTGTGTGGCAGGGTTAGTTTCCTCTCTGTTGGCGAGTGGAGATGTCGTCGTGATTAGCGAGTGTGTGTGTGTTTAGTGAGAGTGTAAAAAATAAAAATTAACCGAAAAATAACTTCTTGGGTCGTCACCTCACCACCTATACCCGAAACAGAGCAAGATACCGACGTGTTGTTGACGAGAACACGACTACGAGTCATGTTTGGAAGTTGCTTTGCATCGATATCAATGATATCATTGATGATGGTGAGCTATAAATTATTTTAAAACAAATGCACGTCTCGTGTATGAGTCACGTTAAACAGGGGCGGATTCAACATGAGGCGGGGGGGGGCTGAAAAAATAATGTTAGTTTTATACAATGAAACCATCACTATTGGCACGTTTAAAAAAAAAATATTTTATGTTTTCTGCGGACGCTGCTCGATCGTGTGGACACAGGATCTAATCCCAGTCTTGAGCTGTGCAACATAAGCTTCATATTTCGTCGATATCTACGATACAAATCCGCCTTAAAAATGCGTTTTTGGCCATCAAACTTAATGCAGTACCCCAAAAGTTTTTCGCCTACGGCGAATTTGCCTCCGGCGGCTGGGGCTTCGCCCCACACCCCAGCTATACCACGCCAGTCACATGAAACATTATACCAAACGTACCGGTTAACTTTATTTTAGAAAAAAAGCACTGATGATAAATAAATATGCTACCCCATCTATCCAAGAGATCTTCAACATTCTATGGTCACACCACATCTGGAATTAGCTTGTTCGCCATAGCAACTAAAATAAATAAATATCTCCGATACGATTAACTATTGTCACTGTGAGAGAGAAAACAGCAGAATCCCGAGGCTTAATTATTTAGCTTCAATTTAAAGCAGTATCTTGTTCAAATCTGAGTTCATCACGTTCCACTATTGAATACCCACAATGTCTGCATGAAATTGTACGTTCACTTCACAATTAATTGATGTTTTGTAATTTCTGTGGCAAGTGAGTATTTACCGAAACTGCACAAATTACAAGTAGTAAGTAGAAGTACGTACCGGTATCTATAAACCAATGGTAGTAAAATACAATTTTAACTCAATATATACAACAGTTTTACTGGAACAATGTATACAATATTCGTTATATATTGTTTTTGTTTTTTTATTACTTGTTTTACGACGTGCTCGCCGACAGCTATAGGTCACGACGTCCGCCTTTTAGTCGCCTATACGCCAGGCAATATTTTACAATCCAATAGAAACATTTTAATTTAAATAAGTTACTTAAAAGTCTTCACAATAAGCGATCTGTACTGAAAGAAACAATTTCGCGTGACCAAAAAGCAACACTACGAACCAACTAGCAACTATTCAGTTTGATCTAGGTGCATCCATAAATAGCAGACAACAAATGGGGATGGAAACATTGTCTTAGATATCTAGCAACTACTTAGGTGATTCCATGTGGTCGTTGGTAAACTAGAATGTTTGTGGATACATCCGGCAGACTATATGTATTCATGAAAGTATTCGATTATTTAAATAAATAAATAAATTCACATTTAGAGTCTACTCACTCAGTAACTAAACTGATTTGCAGTGGGGGACTTTAATTTTAAGTGACTAAACCAACCCTGTAGGCTTCGAACACCATCGACGAGTGAGCGATAACCAATCAAAGATCAAAGATCAGTCGCAATATCTCATCGAGTAAAAAATGTAAGCATTGTTAATGTGTATAATGCATGTCATAGAAATATTCAAATCATTGAATGTCTAAACGAGTGCAATGAAAAACAAAACCTCACAACAATATGTTCATTAACATTTTTTGGGTGTTTAAGCTGTACTTATTCTTGACAGCTTAATATGCAGCCTTCACCGTCGTCCGTACGTAGGCCTACTAAATTGCAATCTGACGAGCAGGAGCAGCCTATTTGCGGTTCACAAAATGTGTGCAAGAAAACGGGGAGAAATAATATAATACTTATTATTGAAATGACATTTATTGTCAGTAAGAGTAAGAGGACACACTTTAGGACATATGTTGATCGAGAAACCCTCGCAGAGCAATGTTAGGCAAACACATTCGAAGCACACGTTACGCGGCTTACATTTATAAACAGTTACTATAGCATCTGACTGCCTTTGGGCACAATCTGGGTATCAGTATTTTATCACCATTGTTTGGTATAGAATAAGAGGGGTAGAAGTAGTAGTGGTAGTGGTAGCAGTAAGTAGTGGTAGTAGTGGTAGTGGTAGCGGTAGTGGTAGTGGAATTGGTAGCGGTAGTGCATGGTAGTATATAGTAGTAGTAGTAGTAGTGGTAGTGGTAGTGGTAGTGGTAGTGGTAGTGGTAGTGGCAGTGGTAGTGGTAGTGGTAGTGGTAGTGGTAGTGGTAGTGGTAGTGGTAGTGGTAGTGGTAGTGGTAGTGGTAGTGGTAGTAGTAGTAGTAGTGGTAGTGGTAGTGGTAGTGGTAGTGGTAGTGGTAGTGGAATTGGTAGCGGTAGTGCATGGTAGTATATAGTAGTAGTAGTAGTAGTGGTAGTGGTAGTGGTAGTGGTAGTGGTAGTGGTAGTGGCAGTGGTAGTAGTAGTGGTAGTGGTAGTGGTAGTGGCAGTGGTAGTGGTAGTGGTAGTGGTAGTGGTAGTAGTAGTGGTAGTGGTAGTGGTAGTGGTAGTGGTAGTGGTAGTGGTAGTGGTAGTGGCAGTGGTAGTAGTAGTGGTAGTGGTAGTGGTAGTGGTAGCGGAAGTGGTAGCGGAAGTGGTAGGGGAATTGGTTGTGGTAGTGGTAGTGGTAGAAGTAGTAGTGGTAGTGGTAGTGGTAGTGGTAGTGGTAGTGGTAGTGGTAGTGGTAGTGGTAGTGGTAGTGGTAGTGGTAGTGGCAGTGGTAGTAGTAGTGGTAGTGGTAGTGGTAGTGGCAGTGGTAGTGGTAGTGGTAGTGGTAGTGGTAGTGGTAGTAGTGGGGGTAGCGGTACTGGTAGTGGTAGCGGTAGTGGTAGTGGTAGTGGTAGTGGTAGTGGTAGTGGTAGTGGTAGTGGTAGTAGTGGTGGTAGCGGTACTGGTAGTGGTAGCGGTAGTGGTAGTGGTAGTGGTAGTGGTAGTGGTAGTGGTAGTGGTAGTGATAGTGGTAGTGGTAGTGGTAGTGGTAGTGGTAGCGGTAGTGGTAGTGGTAGTGGTAGTGGTAGTGGTAGTGGTAGTAGTAGTGGTAGTGGTAGTGGTAGTGGTAGTGGTAGTGGTAGTGGTAGTGGTAGCGGAAGTGGTAGGGGAATTGGTTGTGGTAGTGGTAGTAGTAGTAGTAGTAGTGGTAGTGGTAGTAGTAGTGGTAGTGGTAGTGGTAGTGGTAGTAGTAGTAGTAGTAGTGGTAGTGGTAGTGGAAGTAGAAGTAGTAGTAGTGGTAGTGGTAGTGGTAGCGGTAGTGGTAGTGGTAGTGGAAGTAGTAGTAGTAGTGGTAGTAGTGGTAGTGGTAGTAGTATTAGTAGTGGTAGTGGTAGAGGAAGTAGTAGTAGTAGTAGTGGTAGTGGTAGTGGTAGTGGTAGCGGTAGTGGTAGTGGAATTGGTAGTAGTAGTAGTAGTAGTGGTAGTGGTAGTGGAAGTAGTAGTAGTAGTAGTAGTGGTAGTGGTAGTGGAAGTAGTAGTAGTAGTAGTAGTAGTAGTGGTAGTAGTGGTAGTGGTAGTGGTAGTGGTAGTGGTAGTGGTAGTGGTAGTGGTAGCGGTAGTGGTAGTGGAATTGGTAGTAGTAGTAGTGGTAGTGTTAGTGTTAGTTGTAGCCAGTACAGGCCCGCTAAACGGTTCTCGTACACATTTTGACGTCCCAAGTGTACAGCTACCATTGAGCGCCAGTATTATCCGCTAATCAATAGAGTCGAGTATATCCTTCTTACCTGACGGAGTGATGACGTCACAAGATAACAGTACCGTGTGTTGTATGTTGGAAATTGCAATCGAACTAACGTGTGTTACAGCGAATTATGTATCTCAGATCTATATTATTTTAACCTTGTGTGTATAGTATAACTCAATTAGATATCATTCGACAGTCGGGAGTCTTGAGAGGCCGACAGTACAGGACGATGTCAATAGTTGATGGACAGACGGTAAGAGTTACTCATGACGTGAAAAAGTCGCCGGTAAACGCGTTTCGCCGCTGGATGAGCGAGCGAAGCGAAGTACCGCTGACTGTGGCATTACACGCACGCGCACACGTGGAATACATTCTGAAACACGAAGGATTCTCAAACAGATTCACGTTGTGGTGATTGAATTATATGCGTAAAGATCATTCTTCTAGTTTTTAACCCACCAATAATCCGGTCTATCGCACATTTAATATGAAGGCTTGTTATACCGTGGATTTAAAATCAATGCAATGTATTTTTTTTGTACAACGGTGAGAATTCTCAATAGATATGAGGAAATCTTCGTTCCATTAAAACAAATATATAATATCATTTGAATAATAGGGAATGTGCATGAATTTTCTACAGCTCTGAAGGTACGTGAAATATATTGTTATTCATCTAAAGACATCACAAACCTAATTTAAAAGTTTTAAAATTAATTCATTATACTTCTTTACATGTTCAAAGAGTTTGATTATCTGTTTCCCGCACTTTTATTTTAAACGGTATGTGACGTCACGATCCATGAAAATCACTGCTTATATGAATGACTTTGCATATAACCTCCTTGGAATTTTCCACCGCCTCCTAGACGAAACGAAACAATCAAATTTTCAAGGTTATCAAGCTAACTTGTCAAAATTTTTACTCAAGCCGCTGTCAAGTCTGCTTCATATGAATAACAACACCCAATATTTACTGGAAAATAGGTTTGGTATTATTGTTTTTATAGTAATTGGGCTTCAAAATTTATTGCTAGTCGTACTAGACATTAATTCGATTTTATATGATTATGGATATGATAATTACCAAATAAGCGTTATTTTATTTATCATTTTATGATTGGTTGATTGCTGATACATGGCAGGTGACGTATGCCCCGTTTTTCCCGCCAAAAATATGTGTGAAACTTTCAGCTCGTTTTTATGAATGAAACTTTATTCTGTCATCGAAATAAAATATTTTTGTATTCAGGAAGTCGATCCTAATCTAGTAAAATGCTAAAAAAAATTATGCATATTCCCCATTATGTATTCGAACTGTCTAGAAAAGTCGCTTTACGAGTATATCTACATGCTTTTAGATATTGTTTAAAATTTTATAAAATGTATAACGTAATTATGTAAGTACATCGAGTTTCTTGTTATTCTATGATCACGATCTTATAAGGCATGAAACAGTGTCGCATCTATCAGAGTCGGTACAGAAGTTGCCCCTTCAGGGAGAACTTCTCTATAGACTCTGCATCTAACTCTGGCCGTGGTAACTTATGAGAATTGGTCTGGTAAACCATAGTTCCCGCGTTTCAGACTCGATACCTTGGTTTTCGGTTTATTGTTTCCCACTTTCGCCCATTCGTCGTCTAGATTACCCTCTTTGAGCGGTCACTTCTAGATGGCCTCTGCAATACGCATGCGCACGGGATAGACGCGACAGCGCGCAGAGTTCAAATTCCTCAGCAGCTCAAGTCAGTGTTTCCGGCAAGAAACCGACTCGCCAGCCTATTTGTAAAATAATTGTTGAAATCTATATAATGAATGCTTATTTTTTGGCCACCGTTTTTCTATGTCTCGCAGGCTGGCGTAACGCAAGTGCGTGTGCACTTGTGTGTTGGTATTGTGGCCCGAAGCTGAGGCTGCAATACATGCATGTTTTGGCTAGACGTTTTTACCTCCAACTAGACTCTGCAATCAGCTAAACTACGTCACGAGTGAGACGCGCCAATACCCGAGAGCCAGCCGATAATAGTTTACCGCATGTCATATCACGACCTGTATATAATCTAATTCGCAATGGCACGGAAGCCCCTCGGTAGCGCGCAGTCTATACATGCACCTAGGTTTTCCTTCTTTTCCAAGGGAAAATCAGTTTTTTTCAATACTTAACTTATGCACAGTTGACCGGCACGACCAGATAGTTATGTATGCAGCCTCTGTAATTACCTCAATATTTCAGGACATCAATTTTACATTACTTTGGTGGAAATTAGCAAAAAGTTGTATTATGAGAAAAAGAGCGAACGGATTTTTAACAAGTGGTATCGATTACGGTGGGACCACGTGTGCTGCTGTACCCAATGCAGCCAATGCTTCCCATACTTCCACACACGCGACGGCCACTGTCATCGTTCGTGATTACAAGCCACGAAGTAGGTCTACCAACCACCCCAGTCAGTACAGTGCTGCATACAGACTGTATTTATATGGCTGCTTCACAGGGACAACAACCTATAATATGGTGCACTATTTCCAAAACAAAAATATAAAATAAATAGGGGTGTTGTCTTTTCCTGTCTATAGCCACGTGGAGTCTAGACACAGCTCAAGGCCTTTCTGACAGTAACAGACGATATCCACATCAAATAACAAAATAAGTAATATTTGGACAAAGATGTTTTTCCAGCAAACATTCAATCAATAGATTGAGTTTCAATTAGCAAGAAATGAGTTGCTCTTCTTCGGACTAATACAATTATTATTGAAGGTCTTGAAACTTCCAAAATTACCATCATTTAAGAGGCCAATCAATATGCATCACAAGTTAGAAGTAAGTTTTTCGCTGATAATTCCGCCGCCGCACGTCCCATCCCTCCCATTCTATTTACAAATTTCAAACCAAACCCATCCTGTTTAACACTATTATTGGGAGGGAGGATGGTGGAGGGGGTGCGAAGGGATGGATGTTGATGATATTGACAACTCGAACTATAATTTATAAGAGACCAAGAAGATTGATTGATTGATTGATTGATTAAGGTCTTTTATTAAAAGGCGGGATTAAGGCTAGCGAAACCTTAGCCAACATAGAATTCGAAATTAAATTGTAGGCTCGCTTGAAAATACTGTTGGATTCGAAAAGATGTGTAACTCGATTTTGAAAACTATCAATACAATAATGAGTAATGGTAAAATGTCAATATAATGACCAAACGTTTCAAATTATTATCTTATCATAAAAAACCGTGAACAACAACACATTTGGTACGTTACATAAATAATATAAATCCATGCAGTAGGTAAACTACTCGAACAATTTTCAAAAATGCAATGGATAAATAAACAAGAAAGAGTGTTTTTATTTAAGTGTATATCCCTCTTGCACCATGACCAGTAATTGTTTATGTACGAATTTTCGAATTCGATATACACACCATTTTGAATTCGATAGTAAGAAAGTGATGTTTGATGAAGAAGTTAATTGTTTGTTTGAGCAGCAGACGTTCTCTACATATTTACTTTGCAGTTACTATTCTTTCTGACCTGCCAGTGCTAGATATACAAGAGAATTACGTAGGCACTATCGATCCCGTCTCATGTGCTTCTATGGAACTCTGCAATTCCAAATAAAATATGCACGAGCATATAAAGAAGAATAGAAAGAACTTCGCAGGCCGCTTCTCGAACCTGTTGAACTGACAGAATGCGTCTTATATGAGCATAGACTGACGAATATGACACATATCACATAGCATCTTCGCTGCACACTTTGACATGAGTGACGGTGGTTATCCTTTCATGTCTCAATAATACATATTTCAAAACGCGTGGTGAGTAAATATAAATTAAAGCAAAGACATACTGTACAGCGTAAATCACTAGATGAAAAACACTTTTAATTCATCGTACTTAGTTGAATACTGGATCTGAAGCGGAGGCTAATGCATCAAGATATCGATTGTCTGTAGACAAAGATGACAGGTATCGGTGACATAGATATCATAAAAACATGAGCTTGACTATGCAAGACATGAACAAAGCCTGATATTGCCATTGTAATTGCCTTTTGTTTCTTTCGCCTAAGAACCAGGCAGTAATAAACGCAACAAATGCTGGTAGAAAACAGGATCGAAGGTAAAATGTGCACTAAAAAGTGCGTCTAACTCCCATGCGGGTATGCGAGCGATCCAATGCTTCCATATACGGACAACTAGCAGGCAGACACTGGCGGTGCACTTTTTACTTGCACGGTACTGTACACACATAATTATTTGTTTGGTAGAATCGTGTAAATTGTGATCGTTTACACAAGTGAGAAGGATTTAATGATTATGTGCATACAGGTTTTAAGAACAGACCTGCATTATGGTCATAAAGTTGTGTAGTTGCAGTTGTCATTTTATGGCTGACACTTGGCACTTTTTGTTATGTTTGCAATGACAAAGAGAGGGGCGAAAAGAACTCTCTCTACTTAGTATTAGCGAACACGAGTACGTTATATTATGCATCATGATAATACGGTGTCTGAAGCGAACGAATGTTAAGGTTTTATCTGCTGTTTAAAGCCGGGAAAATCACAAGTATTCAGATCACATATTTAAGGAACATTCTTCTGCTTCCCAGGGGTGGGTGGGGGGTTTACTCCCCCCCCCCCCTCCCCACTTTGGCTCAGCTGGGTGGCAAGATACCACTCATGCCCTCCCCCTGCCACCGGTTCTGACACGCCGCCCTTCTTTATGATGAAATTGAACGTATACTACTATAATATGTGGCAATCATTTTGTCGCATGGTTGTAAATAGCAAATTCAGGCAAGTGGACTACCGATTCCCCTCTCTAACACGTTAGCCGAAATAAAGGCGATTTTCTAAAAAAAAAGGCGAAAATGTTTCTAGAATCGATTTCATGTTTTATTTCTTATTTTCCAACCTCTTCTCTATGATTTGGTCGCTCGCCCTATATGGCATAAAACAAGGCTGATGAACGACCGTTGTGAAACATTTGAGTAGTCGAGCAAAGTAGCTTCAAACTGGCAACAAAAGCGTCACAATATATTTGGCTGTGAAAATTATTTACATGAAAATAACCTTCAGCGTGAATGAAGGCGGACCTAACAACAGCGCACTTTCTGTGAGTTAAGAGGCCAATAAGTTGTCCACTAAAGGTACTGGGAGAGTTCAAAACGAGAGGTATAATGTGAGTCGTTAGTTTATTCCTGCTTTACCAACACAAAAGGTCTAGGGTTTGATTCCCGCCTTGGACTGGGTTTCTTTTAAATATGGAAATTGACTAGTATAAAAGTAAACGGTGATTTTGGAACTGTCATAGAAACGAAGCACATATCATAGGTAATAGTTCCCACATGACGTCACAGCGGCCATGATTGCGACACAATTGATGCAGACCTATCCTAGATCACTGGCAAATATTATTCAAAGTTACTAAATAACCATAATTTGGCGTTAAAAAAAATAAAATACTGGTAATAAATCTAGACGCACGGGGGCGTGCCTAGATTTATTACACTTCTTTGGGTACGGACAGTGTAGGACCCTGTCTGTCCTATAACACAAACACTGTACGTGTTTCACAATACAACATGCGTGAGGTAACCAGCACACGGCCAGTACTGTGCATAATGCACGTGCACCGCTGCTACGGGCACGTGCATAATGCACCTCGACGGTAAAACTTCTCAGGATACGGCTTGAATTGTTTAACACTTAACAGGAGAAATCAATAAGGAATGTTTTTATGCACCCGTGTAGTATGGATAGCAATGGCATAAAGCACTCGGTGTATATGCCAAGTTATAGCCAGACATTCCCAAATAATATGTCACGTTTATGGTCTGCGTAAAAACGTGGCGTTATAATTAACTATTTCTATAATGCATGTTTTGTGCACGAAACAAAATTAATAAAAACGAGTTCTTTACATCCATAACCCGGAGCTTTGCAGACGTCTGCGTCCAAAAATAATTGTCTCTTCGCCGATGCTTTTTGTTTTGTATTTGTTTTTAATGGATCTCGGTCACGAAAAAGTCTAGTCAATACATGCGAACTCGAAGAATACGAATACCTTACACATTATTTGTCTGTGTTTTTTCTCGTTTTTTTTTTTTGCTCGCAGCTTATGTGAAATTACATAATGTCTTTACGTGTCTGGCAGAACCCGACGACTCACAAAAAACTTTCCAAATTGGCCGACTGTCTGCTGCAGTTTCTTTTGCAATTACTTTAGGCGATATGTTCGCCTTTTTATGCACTGGTCAGCAAGGACGTCTTTGAGATAAACTAGGGCTAGGACAAGCTTATGTGCCGGGTTGGGGGGGGGGGGGGAGCCCACCTTGAAATGGAGTGTTTCTAATGCCAGTCTAATATGTCAGCGCTGATGATACGCTTGCTGGTAATCTATCACTGTGAGATAGGCAAGCCCATTTCTAATATATTAGTGAAGGTGTCTTAATTTAAAAACTATGTACACATTATCACTAAAGACTCGAGGAGCATATTTTTTTAATACAAAAATACCTTGTCAATATTTCCACAAATGTACAAACTTTTTTTGGCTTGTCATTCAGAAAATCGTGATCATACAATCACCTTGTATTGATTTATCACTAGGAAAACGCTCTGTTTGACGCGTTGATAAGCGAGCGCGTCAATACCTACGAACTTTCTGGCGAAAAGTTTTCAATGCTAATACGAACAACAATTAACAACAATTCAAGAATGCGCATTGCACAAATTGTTCTTATTTCCATGGCTATTATACTTTCCGAGTCCGACATTGTTGTATGCAGTGCAATGTGCGTTGCTAAGAATTTTTGTGGTCATGTTTTCAACACGGTCCGCCACCGTTACTAACACTTATTGACAGCAATAGAAATGTAATTTCTGCCTCTAATACGTATCGGATCGCGTTTACATTAGTATATTCGTGACCGGACAAAAATTGATAGCCACCTCACATTTTGCCGTTACTGCGTTTTAGAAAAATATTTTCGAGTAACTTTCGTTTAACTTTACCAATACTTATTAGATCGCCATTACATTAACATATTCGTGACCGGAAAAATCTGTAGAAAAATCTGGCTTTCTCACATTTTGCCGCCATTTTGTTTCAGAAAAATATTTTGCAGTAACTATGGTGTAACTTTGTAACTTTTCAAACGATTTTGCCTCAAAACTATACACCTTCAATCCACATCGAGGCTTGTGGATGGTCCAAATTTCAAGTTGATCGGACTTTCCGTTCGACCACTATCGACGGACATAAAAAAAAAATAAAAAAAAACAGAACGAAGTGCCATAAGAGTCAAGTGGAAACGCTCGCTTCGCTCGCTTAATTATCTCAAATCAATTTTTTTTAATACACGGGTGTGGTCAATCTCTTCAAAACTTTCTTGTCGAAAATATTATTTTCTCAAATTCTGTCAGGAGAATATACAAATGTTTTAACACAGCTGTGCGCACTGGACCTTCTGGACACATTTTCATTTAACAAGCACTTACGATGAGATTATCTGTAAACAATAGTTATTTTATTGTTATTATTATTATTATTATTATTATTATTATTATTATTATTATTATTATTATTTTTATTATTATTATTATTATTATTATTATTATTATTATTATTATTATTATTTTATTGTTGCAATATATACAAACTCGGTCAAAACCGGCATAAACATGTTGTACGGACACAAATGTCAAGTATTTCCATGTGTTACCTTATTAAAATCTACTTAGAACTTCTTCTTCTTCTTCTTCTTCTTCTTCTTCTTCTTCTTCTTCTTCTTCTTCTTCTTCTTCTTCTTCTTCTTCTTCTTCTTCTTCTTCTTCTTCTTCTTCTTCTTCTTCTTCTTCTTCTTCTTCTTCTTCTTCTTCTTCTTCTTCTTCTTCTTCTTCTTCTTCTTCTTCTTCTTCTTCTTCTTCTTCTTCTTCTTCTTCTTCTTCTTCTTCTTCTTCTTCTTCTTCTTCTTCTTCTTCTTCTTCTTCTTCTTCTTCTTCTTCTGCTTCTCAAATGCCCACATTTGGCTATACTACTTAATATATCATTGTCCACATTATTTTTTCAAACCGAACTGTGGATGCTATGTACGGTCGTGGCCGATTTATACTCATCCCAGCATTCGCTCTTTGTACGGTGGAAACCACGAAAACCACCATCGGGATGGAGAACTTCTTGAAGTCTTAATTCTTCTTAGTTCAAAAATTTTCGCACTATCCTACACGTGTTCAAAATAATTGCTTTTTGCATCTCGATGTATATGTTCGGTTGGAGACCAATTAGTTTAATGCTGTCATGGAGTTTACGTGGAACAATGCCATTTGCTGATATAATTAACGGTATAACAGTTACATTATTCTGCTTCCACAACCTTTTTATTTCAATTGATAATTCCTTATATCTGTTTATCTTTTCCCGCCAAGTTGTCTCTTATTATTATTATTATTATTATTATTCATACTTCTTGTATAATATAGACCCACTGAT
Source organism: Isoperla grammatica (assembly GCA_945910005.1). Taxonomy (NCBI): domain Eukaryota; kingdom Metazoa; phylum Arthropoda; class Insecta; order Plecoptera; family Perlodidae; genus Isoperla; species Isoperla grammatica. The sequence goes on from OX246738.1 coordinate 29,748,327, forward strand.
AAGCCTTGTTTGGCTTAGTGGGGCATATGTATGCTATTTTTTGTTGTATGTTGGTTCACTTGAAAATAATAAAAAAAAAAAAAAAAAATTATTATTATTATTATTATTATTATTATTATTATTATTATTATTATTATTATTATTATTATTATTATTATTATTATTATTATTATTATTATTATTATTATTATTATTATTATTATTATTACTTTTATTATTATTATTATTATTATTTATTATTATTATTATCATTTTTATTATTAGTATTAATAGTTTAATAGAACGTCAGATCTTTTATTGCAATTTTCAGACTTTGTTAATTCAAAATTAGACGACAACATGCATGTTGTGGCCATGTTCATTGACTTCAGCAAAGCATTTGACACCCTCAACCATAAAATACTTTTAAGGAACCTGGAACAAGTTGGAATCAGAGGTCAATTGCTAAAATGGTTTGAGAGTTATTTGAGTGAAAGAGAAGTTGCGGTCAAAATTGGAAGTTCATTAAGTAAAAAATTAGCTGTCAAGTCCGGTGTGCCTCAAGGCTCAATATTGGGACCAATTCTATACCTTATTTATGTAAATAATATTGTAAAGTACATGCGGAAGTGTAAAATTTACTTATATGCTGATGATACCGCTCTAATTGCCGTTCATAAGAACTTAAACATTGCTAATCATTATCTACAAACTGACTTTCAAAATTTACTATTGTGGGCCCACGATAACGGTTTGGTTATAAACGTAGCAAAAACTAAAACGTGCATAGATGTAACCCTTTAAACATTGATCGGTTAAGCACCGTGAGAATTATCTCTCATTCCTATGATTGCATGCATGGTAAAACTTGTACTTGTAATACTGTTATTGATTGCGTTGACAGCCACATGTATCTAGGATTAATAATTGATAATCGGTTTAATTGGGTTCCGCACATCGATAAATTATGTAATAAATTAAGATCATGTCTCAGTCAAATGTATTGTATAAAAACTATGCTTCCTTCAGATACTCTTAAAACAGTTTACTTATCTCTAGCAGAATCATTATTAATGTACGGTATATTAGCATGGGGTAACGCGTCATTATCAAATCTAAGGCATATTACAGCTTTGCAACATCAAATGGTCACGTTCTTTACCAAATCTCATAGAAATATTGACTGCGTTGAGTCCAGCGTTTATAAAAAAGGTGACGTTTTGCCTATCCACATGCTATATAAGTATAGACTCGCTTTTCAGTTTTATTTTAAAAATGATTTTAAAATGATTCTTCAAAATCCAATCACCACGCGTTCTCAAATATCACATTTATATAGGATCCCTAAATATTTCAACAAACACGGCGCGAGAACGCTTAAAGTAATTATTCCACGTACTTTTAACGAGTTGCCACTTAGCCTAAAAGTACTAAATTCAATTAGCATAATTAAAAGAGGGCTAAAGGATTTTTATTTAAATAGTATTTAATCTCATATCAATTCTTTGTTTGTACGTTAGTTGTTGGGTTTTCATCGTTGTCTTCATAAATTTAATTTTGTCTTTATTAAAATCATGTGATTTCAAAGTAGTTGTCAAACATGCATATGTTTTACTGTCTTCTATCTTGATCTTTTGTGTCGTAATCGTTCTCATTATTAGTTCCATGTTGTATTATATTCTACTGTCATTTTCATTTTGTTTCCATCTTACTGTGCACTGAACTGTTATTTATTTTGTGTAATCCACAGTTAAGCCTCATGGCTTTGTGGAACAAGTTGTTCTGTACTTTTCATTTTGTATTATAATAATAAAAAAGTTTGTGCGATAAAAAAAAAAAAAAAAAAAAAAATATTATTATTATTATTATTATAATGATGATGATGAGAACTTTGAGATTTATAATTCCTTATGAATTCAACAAGTTGCAATCAAATTTAAGTGATTTAAATAGCCTTAGTTTACTTAAGTTTAAATTAAAAGAGTGGATTTTGTCAAATTTAACGTTAGAGTAATTGGTGGGTATTTGCATTGCGTATTCTTACTAATTTATTTAAGTTTTTATTTATATTGTACCCATTTCTTTCTTTTAAGTCTTTACATATGTTTGTTTTTCAGTTTTTGTCGTTCAGTTGTTGTTTTGTATATTATTTTGACTTTTGGAAATGACTTTTTCTTGTTTATGCCACAGATAAGCCCTTTCAAGGGCTCTGTGGATTTTTATAAAGATGAACAAATGCTGTATGCTTTAGTAAAAAAAAAAAAAATATTAATAATAATAATAATAATAATTATTATTATTATTATTAATATTATTATCAAACATTTATTCCAAATCATAAAGTCCATACACATAACATTGATTACAAAACGAAAATAATAATTAATAAGAGCACAAACAACAAATTACATCAAAGAAATAATTAAATACTAAATTGAGATCTTGGCTGCATTTTTTTCAGTAACGAAGATGTTACAAGCTGATGTAAGATTTAACTATTGCACGAATTTACTGTGAGACAATCTCTTCCGTAAGCCAAGCCATGCGGTCTCGCAATCCAGTCTGATATTGGTGTATAGGCCTACTCCCTAGACATAACCCCTCACTATCTCTGCGCCTGCCATCGAAGAACATCTCTGGCGCGCTACAGTGCCTGCATGGCAAGGAAGATACCTCATCGTTTCGATTACCACGATAACAATAACACAGACGTACATCAATAACAACGAATCAACCAATGCTGTAATAGGAGGTTGTAATATTATGACGTATAGTTGTTTTCTTTAGCGCAATGAGTGGCTGTGTGGATATCCTTATTGTTTGGCGTATTATTCGGCGCATATTCTATTCAGTTATAAAAACTGATTTACAAAGGAGGACCTTAAATAAAACTGGCTACGCAAACAATTAATAATTATTAAATCATAAATAACAATAACAACAACAAAAACAAAACAAACTTCTGTAGTATAAAAAAATCAAGAACAATGAAAAATAAATGAGAAACTAAATAAAATCAAATCAAGTGGAAATGCATTATATTGAATAATAAAAATAAAACTATATAAATATGAAAGAACATGGCTTAATACCGATTGAGAGAATAATAAATAAATTAGTAAATAAATAAACGTTTCCCGAGATAGTCTCATCTATGTCTGCCAAGCCCTCGTTAGCTATAATCTCACACAACATGCAAATTATTACAAGAGGTTTTTTCTTGTTGCTTTTTCATAATCTTTTTTCAACTTCATCCTTTCACAAAACACGTCTGTAACCTTGAATGTATATAACCAGAAAAAAATGACATAAGTTTGTTGGTTTGCGCAGCAATACTGTTGGTTATTAGTATACCCCGTAGATTTGTATACGAAATTCCCACGAGTTTTGCCAGTTACCGACGGGATCGTAACGTAGCGTGTCTCGCGTTGCAATTTGAAACTTATTGCATCCGTCTTATAGTTCAGGTCCGGCTCTTCGTTTTGCCACACAGGTCATTCAATCTTCCAATATTTTATTTTCAAGCAAATCTGACAAAAACACATCTCACATATGTGGCGAAATAAGTATAGGTATAGTTTTTGGGGGGTATGTTTGGGTTAGTCACTAGTCACTAAAATCTTAGCCCAAGCTTAATTGAACGTTACTTTCTTACTTCTTATCGCGGTCTCGTAGGGAAACACGAAGACGTGATGAAATAACTACCTAGCCTAGATGAATGACAGACAAATTATGATATCTCTGTAGTCCTCACTGAAAGTCAGTTTTTGTAATTGAAGGATTAGATAATTTATCTGTTTATCCATTTATTAAATCACTTATTTTTATTGTTATTTTTCCAACGAATAATAAATACAACCGGTAGAAATCGGTTGATTTTTGTTGAAACAGTGTGCAGGATCTTAGATCTGTAAGAGTGTAATTGGGTATAGTATATTATGATTCAATTTTACTAACTTTATTTTAAACGTAGCGTCACCACTGGCCCTTACATGCTATGCTACATTAATTGCAATTATGCCACCCCTAAACCAAAGCATGACTCACACCGTAATGAAATATACATCGCAAATTGCGCCCTTACATGATAACGCTTACAAATACTCTTTCAACTGGATAGTTTCATATGCACAGTTCGTGGTATGCGAATCAAACTCTTGTCTGTCAATATTGCGCATTGGTGAGCAACTATTGTCAACGGGTTTTCACTCTGAAGCTAAAATAAAATCAGGTCACAATCCAAACCAACCAAATAAAACTATATTTGTTTCAATAAAGCAATTAAAAACAGATTGTTACTTGTTACACATCAATACGAGATGCCAGCGCAGTTGGCCGCGGTCAATTAGGCGTTGGTCTAGTAAACCGCGGTCTTTGCGTTCCAGGTTCGAATCCTGGCTTGGGCATAAGTCATGCGGCGTTTTTTCATATTTATAATCACCCACACATCGTCTCGATTAGCATCGTTACAAAAATATGAGACGTTAAACCCCTAATACAATCATCATATCGATACGAGATATCTTTCTTCGTGGTGACCGGTGCCCGCAAAGAGGGCTCTCGTACATAACATTTCTTTAATCACCACATTTATTAATTTTGTTTATCATTTGTCGTCGATTTCCCACCGACACAAGAGTTGGTTACAGCTTTGTTAAGTACATTATTTCAGTACCAAAAAACAAGTTAATCGACTTCAGCGATAATGCCATGCAAAAAGTAAATGATTAAGAAGTAATTTAAAATAATTTGCGAATATATTTAGAAAAAAACTGTATGACGCTAACCCTCGGCGTTTGCTTCTCTGCAGGTGTCTGTAAATGAAGCAGCAGCGCAGATCTGTCGGCTAATTCCCGCACTACTCACGAGAAGGGATGAGCTTTTCCCGCTTGCCCGGCAGGTGGTGCGAGATTCCGGCTACCACTACTCCAAGGGACACTCCAAGTAAGTGTGCGTGTGCGTGTGCGTGTGCGTGTGCGTGTGCGTGTGCGTGTGCGTGTGCGTGTGCGTGTGCGTGTGCGTGTGCGTGTGCGTGTGCGTGTGCGTGTGCGTTTTGATACATCAAAGTATATTATTACAGAGTACTCTAGAAATTGAACCTGGGCTTTATTACGTCTAATATTCACGTTTGTATGAGTATTAATTCTGTAATGTGGGCTTTACGACTCATATTCACGTTTGTATGAGTGTTAATGCTGTAATGTGGGCGTTACGTCTCATATTTTGGTAACATAAGTTTCAAGGAAAGTTTTGGTTAAGACGTGGTTGCTGAGAATTGAGGCACGTCTGCGTTTTGTTGACAATTATTTGCTAAATGTCGCTGACGGCGTTCACGAACCGTCTACGCAGTCCCTGCGTACGTCTGTATTTACTTCTGGGAAGAGATTACGTATTTTTTTTGTTTTTACTATTGCAAAGAATTTTCAGCAAGCGGTTTCTTATTATTTTTAAGAACAGACACGACGGCTACCGCACGGATACCGCAAACCACACGGAAATGAACGCACAAAACGCACAAAACGCGTTGTCAGAATGTATACGGAAACTTTTAGATGACATCCACCTATTTTTGCAGGTTTTCCGATCTTGGTCCTATTTTCCCTTTTTTGTAGAAACCAAACTGCAATAGTTAGATTATATTTCATGTATGTATAATTATACATTCTATATTATACTGCCCAAACTTTTGGGTTAAAGCTTAGCCTAGCACTACGAGCAACTCAGTCTACAGTGCAAACTAACTGAGTAGACTTGTCCCGAAACACCTTCCCGATGCGTTCGTCTTAATATACGAACAGTTCGTGACGTCACTATCAGTGATAGGTATTCGAAATATGGGATTCACTGGTTGGCCACGAATCACTCAACTATGACAAAACGAGCATAATATGTATTGTAAAGTTGTTTTGGGACACGTATACCTAGGTCTATACGTCTTCGCACATACAACTCGTAGATTTATGTCAGAACGCGTTCAACAATAGATAATTGTCATCACTTTGATCGTGAAATGTTCAGTATTTATGGATGGGTCATAAGTTTTTAATAGAACCATGAAAAAACAATACCATTGTATTGAGAAAGTGTTTATTAATAAAAGTTATAATGAGACTATTGAGACAAAGAGTGCAATTAGTGCACCTAGGGTTTTGTTATGTAAATTAGTGTAAGAAGAGTTTAATATTCGTTTATTCTAGTTTTTTATTTGCTGCACGTCAGACAGAATATCCAAGCACGCATAATGAATGCCAGTCTAGTCTACAAGTGACGACTAAAATTAAGACATGTTTATTCATTGACATGATAAATCACTCATTCATTACGGAACGACTTCCCTATACTGCCCTAGCCTATATACTTACTAGGCAACCCAAGACTACCTTACATATTATGCTTTCGTCACATGCAAGGCACTCGTAGTCAAACAGCGAACCGCCCGAGACAAGCGCGCGCAAATAACGATCGCTGATTGGTCGAGAACCTCGCCTGTGATGAAAGCATGAGTAAGGTTTTCTTGGGTTGCCTGTACCTATAAAACAAAACAGTTTCAAATGTTTCAAAACAACTATCGGTACAGGCATTTCCAATACAGGTTTACTATACTCCGTAACAGCTGGTATTTGTATTTTGTAGTCCCAGGTAATGCCATTTCCACTCAAACTCTTTCTCCCACCTCCGCTCCGTTCACCCAAGACCCGATGCGCCGGGAGTAGCACCTCGCTGACTTTTGAAAACACACTTATTTTATTCAATTCAATGCCAATTGTTAGTATTATTATCATTTGGCTTTCGGGATACGTCGAGTCGATTGTCACAAATTAAATACTGACGTTTCGGACTACGTAATTGCATGGTTCATCTTCAGAGCAATAGTTGAAGAGATACAGTCACTGACCGAACCTACTCGATCCAGCTCTTCCCAGCGACTGGCTCTTTACGAAAAACTTGAATTTCGATAAAAGTTTATTTTTGAATTTCGTCCATGTGACAAAAATTAAGCTTTTTACGTTTGGCTTGTTTGTGTCAACGTAATACTAAAATATGCTTTGTCATAAAAAGAACGATCTTAATTTCGAATACAAAATGAATGTACATTGGTTTCTCTTACTTGACAATGTAAACACTAAACAGAGCCTATATTATACTAGCTCCGACCTAAGTAGCCGCATACCGACCTCAAATTCTTATACTGCCCCATGCATGCACGCTGATTCAACGGAAATCACTAAAATCAACAGATTCCTGGCGTTCTCTCACACATTCGTAAGTGTAGTCTTCGCTCAGTAGAGTCCACCTGCCTCAATGCCTCATTGGTCACGCTCACTGTTCCGGGTAACCAACCAAAGGTTATAAATTATCCCCCATATACCTGTTTGGTACTAGAAAAGTTGACAATTAGTTGGTACCATGAGGCAAGTTTACTAAAGATCGGTTTACACACTTTCCTAAGATTTAATATTTAAGGTTTTATTTTCCCAACTGTTTTACTTAGGATCGCTACTATTGGCCGGATTTATAAAACGTTGCCTCTCATTGGCTGGGCTAAGAATTGTATATATAAGAGCTAACGTTGTTATGGTTTTCCTCAAATCATTTATCCTAGAGAAGCACGTGTAAGCACCATAATGCTTTTGGCTTGATTTGATGTTGTTAAGTGCAGGATTTGTTGCAATGGAATTGTTTTAATACGTGCTATTTACCACAAGAATAACAAACTTCATAGCAACCGTAAACAAATCACATACTTAACTTGACTCTGCATTCTACCTTTAAGGCGGAACTTAACCGACCTTAACTGTGTTGTGTTGCCCGACAGCCTGTCGGGTTGCTTCAGGTCTCACCCTGGGGGCGGCAGGAGCGGCTGTAACAATGGCGACGAAGTCTACAGCACCACCAAGCGGCTGCGTCTAGAGTCTGGTAACTCCCTCAGTCCACCGCCAGGAGGCGACATGGAGCTTGACTCTCAGTACAGGTTCCGGAGGCAGGTTGGTTTTACTGATAACTGTAGTGGGCTCACTACATCTGATCTGATAACATTTCGAAATTTTGTAATTTGTGTCTTAGCTTTAAAATTGCTATATAACTTACATGCGCATCACGTAGGCCTATCATGAGCGGTTAGCTCTTCATGCTACATGTGTTTCATTGTTAAGAAAGTTCAACCCAACCGGGAATCGAACCTGGGTCCTCCGGTTTTATATGTACCGACGCTCTTACAACCTTAGCTATTCGTCGCTTGAAGCCAAACTCTCGGTGCTATTTGTTTTTAATAAATACATATACAAGTGAAAACAAAACAAAACAATTTGGAAAGAATTTGTCTCGTTACTAAATTGCTAGTTGTTTAAAATAATATACACAAAATATAAAAACAAATAGCAATTTAGAAAGAGTTTGTCTTGCGGCCCCGAATAGATCAGACGAATAGAGTAACGTACGTAAAGCCGGAAGACCCGGGTTAAATTTCCGGTCTAGGCCACTTTTAAGACAATTACTTTTAACATTAAAACAGGCCATAGCTTAAAACTTAATTTGTAACCTACCTTTTTAATTATATTTATTTCAATTTTAGACTTTTATGGCCAGAATTGTAAGAATTATTATGATAGACAAGCTGGATTGTTGTTCTCAAGGTCAGCTCAAGGTCAGCTCAGAGTCACCGTGTCTGAATCGCTCTTGGTTCGTCCTAATGGGGATGGAAGGTCATCCCCAGCTTGTTCGGCAGCTTGAAACGTTACTTACTAAAGCGTCCTCGTAACTTGTAGCGGGGGATGAAGCGGCAAAATATCTTGAGGACGAACTAAAAGAGCTTCAGAAACGTCAGAATTACTCTCGACGTTGTAATGCCGTTTTCCAGTGCTTGCACTAAACCGCACTGAGTGCGCCTTTAATATCTAGGACACAATTCACAACAATAGAATAGGCTCTGAGAGCTCTGTCAGAGAGCCAATGTATGACTGTGTTTGCTTGCAGGAACGGCTGGAGCAGGTGGCTGATGAACTGAGAGCTCTGGGAGAGAGGACGGAGGAGTTAGTTCTAGCCGCTCAACAAGCGCGAGAACTGGGAGATTTCCAAGCCCTACACGCGCTACAACAGCAGATGGAGATGCTGCAGAGCAAACAGACGCTGCTGCTCGCTGAACAGAACGACCTGATAAAACAGCAGCCCAGGTATGCAACAGCCTCTAGGTATAAACAGCAGCCCAGGTATACACAAAACACAACAGCACAGGTACCATACGGACCCAAACATGATAGACATAAACTTCAGTCCAAGGACAATACTGTCCAGACACCAAAAAGCAATCCCGGAATCAAACATAAATGCAGATATAAATTTTATCCGACAAAGGTTAGGTCACGCAGGTCTAGGCTAATGAATAACAACTCGTTAACCTAACCCGTAAGAACCCCAGTAGAGAAGAGAGACACAGATCTATAACATAAACACCATGTTCCTCTACTCTCTATAACATATACACTGCCTCGGGGTATAAGAACCGGTTTGTAGAGACGAATTGTTCATCCTTGATTTGAGGTGGGACGTTGGAGCGAGATGAAGAAAGCGTGAAAATTGTGGAAATAGATAATGGAACTTGCTCTGTTGTAATCGATCCTTTTCGCTAACGCTATTCCAAAAGATTTCCAGATCCAAAATTTGCATATCCAAAAGATTGCTCTGTTATGCACTACATGATTAGCTTCATGTTTCCACCATGAAACTTTTCCAAGGTATCCATTACAAACGTTTGGAAATATAGTGATTGCCTAAGAGATATCCAAGATGTAATCGGTATTGCGTTGTGCTCTAGATGAAGAAATTAGTCGTGTAGGTGTGATGTTTGTTTCTAACCCGAGTGGTCGAGTGTATTTTCCATGGACAAACATACTTAAGCTTCTATATCTATGTAGAATTTTGATGGGGCTGGAATTTGATGTGTTCTTGTGTAGTCCTGCCTTGTAAATTGTTGATAAGCTACACTTTAGATTCAGAAGTGTCAGAATTTGCTGGAGAAATCCTTGTGTTCTTGTTTGTCAATTTGCTGTAGATATACTTTATACTCAGCAGTACCAGATTCCTGCCTTGTGATAGATACTTTGGACTCGGCAGTACTAGAATACCTGACTTGTTGTAGATACATTAGACGCAGCAGTACCCGATTCCTGACTTGTGATAGATACTTTAGACTCAGCAGTACCAGAGTTCCTGGCTTGTTTAGAAACTTCAGTCTCGCTGCAGTACCGTAAAAATAACAAAATGGCAAAACTTATGGAATTCTTATCTTGTTGTCTGTACCATCAATGGTCTGTACTTTAGGCGAAGTAATGCCAGAATTGAATAACATATATAACACTGTGCGTTATTAACTATTTTAGTTTGTTATTTAGACTTGCTATTGACGGAATGTTATGGGCAAGTCTTATTAATTGCTTTCTTATCTGGTTCGTTACAGATACTTTAGACGCAGCAGTGGGCGAATGTCCTCTTGCTTCGAGTCAGAACGACCGGACACGGACGATACAGACTCACAGTTGTCCTTTAGTAATGCCAGTTCACCATGCCAAGTAAGTATACACGTCCAATTACTTACAACTAACCTACATTTGTATATTAGTAGGATAACAATAGTGTAGTGGATTAGAGCAAAATACGGGACACATTCGGGGTTTTGTGATAGAAGCGTGAATTTTTGATCAAATACTCAGAAAAATATTCTTCTCAAACTGCCAAGAGGAGGCCTAAAAAAAGTTCACTGGTTTAGGGGCTGGGAGAGGTCAAACAATGGGGGTGGAGGGGAAGTTAAAAAAAGAATCTTCCACCGACTGTGATCATAATACACCTAAATTTATAAATAGAGTAGCTAAATGTCAATTCTATTTTTAAAAAAATTGAAATATGATCCAACTTATCATTCTTGACTGATAATGTGACCTTTGACCTGAAGTCAATAAGTTTTTAATATTTGAGGAAGTGTACCTTGTGACCACTCGTTGTTTTATAAATTATCTCTGGAATACAAATTAAGGGTCAATATATGTTTTGCTATGTATTTGGTCAAGTTATATCGTGACCTTTGACCTGTTAACTAGGAATAAATGCCCGCGTCCTGGTGTTTAGTTGATACTTGTTTCAAAATGCATAAATCGTATGTAAATTTACTGTGTGGAAAGCATGGTCATAAAAGTTTGCATAAAGGTTCTCTCAGTTATTGATGGGGTGGTTTTAGTTTGACCTTGACCTCAATGTTTCTTTAATTGAATTAGGCCTAAAGCCTCTTCTATAGCTTGTGACTACTCGTTGAAAAGGTAATGGTAATTTGCATACGTTTTATATATTCATTTCTTTTTAATAATTTACATCAATCCTAAAAAGCTAACAAAAGCTTGCAATTTGTAAGTGAAATGTAAACTACAAATTCTAAGACTACAAAATAAAAACAAACTGATAACTCTACAATGGATACCATCACACTGCAGCATATACGGAAACGATAAGGCCGATATCTGGCCAAACGAGGAGCCAGAATGCCGCAACTGCCAAAACCTTTAACCCTCGAGTCTATGAAAGCACATGTAAATGCTGCAGCCACTAAGAAGATCAGGCAGGACTGGGTAGAGAAAGGTAGAAACAAGCCATGGCAGGAATATACCATGAGTTCAAAAAGGCCCACCAACCATCTTCCACGGCAAATTGAAACGGCCCAGTTCAGGCTAAAAACGCAGCCCGATCTTCTAGGGAAGCATCTCCACCGAATAGGGGTGTTTGAGACGAGTACCTGCAAGCTGTGTGGAAATGGGGAGCAGGATAGGAGCCACCTGTTTGTATGTCCAAAACTGGCAGGGGAACGTGACGCAATGCCAAGCGGCATGAAGAGGGTGGAGAAAGAAGCGTGTATCTACTGGTTGACCAGATCCAGCATGATGGCATAACAGCCAAATGTGGGCATTTGAGAAGAAGAAGTAAGTGAAAATTTGTTGCAATTTAATTTGACAATGATTGCCACGCGTAGATTGTGTGTATGTATGTATAATTAAATGTAATTATGTGTGATTTTTGTAACTTGATACCCCTGCCCCAGTCGGGAGTGGAAAGATTAACACGTTATGTGAAGCTTTGAAGAGCGTTCTGTATGCCACATGAGCGGTTGTCTTTCATCAGTAATTCACCAATAGATGCATTTGTGGAAGTTTTCGATCGCATACCAGAAACAAAAGAGGTCTGGGAATCAGAAGACGCGTTGATGCGTCTAACACATTACCAAACAACTGGCAAGAGTTCCTTCGAACAAACGAAAATAAATCAGAACTATTCAACATGTTGTGTGAATTTGTTCTTAAGATCAATACATCAATTGGATTAGTAATTGTCACTAAGGGAGAAGATGCTCTGTGCAATGACGACAGTGTGTGTTTGAAAGCTGTTGCACCCTGCCACCACGAGGAAGCAGACACAAGACTCATCTTACATTTGTACTATGTACTCAATGAGAAGAATGAAGTTCTGATACGCACGGTAGACTCGGATGTTGTTGTACTTTGCATTGCCGCAGCTAATAACCTTACAGAAAAGAAGGTGTGGGTACAATTTGGGGTAGGCAGCAATGTACGAATTATAGCAGCACACTCGATTGCCCGAACACTTGGACCAGAAAAATCTGCAGCGCTCCCATTCTTTCACGCTTTTACTGGCTGTGATACATGCTCATCCTTCGCAAGTAAAGGGAAGAAATCAGCCTCGAAAACGTGGACTGTATTGCCAGAAGTCACTGATGTATTCAAAGTTTTTTCAAGGCCTGTAGAGAAAGTGCACGATTACATCTTAGGGTTGTTGTAGACAATTATTATTCTACTCTATGATCGAACCAGTGACTGTGCAACCGTGAATGAATGCCGTAAGGAGTTGTTCACGCAGAAAGGAAGGCCAATGGAGAGCTTGCCTCCAACTCAAGATGCACTACATCAACATATTCTACGTGCTGTGTTCCAGGCTAGGTTCGTTTGGGGATCATCAGCCATCTCTTTCCCAAAACATCCTAGTCCTGCTATCTGGAGATGGTGTAAAGACGCGTCTGATGTGTGGGAATCCAAATGGACTACCCTTCCTGACGCAATGCACTCATGTAACGAAGTGGTTGTTTGTAGCCTAAATGTAAAAACGATTGCCTTGAAGATCAATGCACATGTCATATAAGTGGACAATCATGCTGTGCTTCGTGCAAGTGCAGGGGCGAATGTAACGAGTAAATAAAGAAAATCAATGCTATTATCGTATTAATTACTATTTTCCAGTAATGTCTTGTTTGCATATCTTTTTCAGTATTATTTCAAAAATACTCATCATTTCTGCATTTTGAAATTGTCCAATTAGCAAGCAACAACTTTTCAATCGCAAGTTGAGAGCTTGGGAATTATCGTATGGTTTATTTGTTGGTTAACGACGTACTCGATAACAAGGTCATATGACGTCTGGGGGTGGTTGGAGAAAAGGGACACCTGACTCGTAAAGGGGTGGAAAAGGGAAATGGGAGGACGTGGACTGCCTTTCATGTGGCGTCTCTACCTCAAACTGTCTGGCTAGGGTGGCCCTAGACCACAAACAAATTATACGCTTCCGCCGCCATAGCTCTCGGGATCACCAAAACAAGCAAACCTTTCCACTACGATAAGGTAGGGAAGGTGGGAAGTGTCGTAGGTTTTCAGGATTACATGTAATTATTAAAGGGAATAAGTAAAGGAAATGTATCCAAGTCATCTTTACCTTTCCAATAAGTAGTCACAAGCTGTAACAAAGGCCGCTATTACATGTAACATTATTGAGATTAAGGTCGAACTAAGCCACCCCATCGACAACTAAGGGTATTTTTTTGTAAATGTTTTTAACCATGCTTTCCACGCAAGACTTGTACGTGAGAGATCTATATTTTGAAGCATGTAAACCCCCAACACCAGAACGCGGGCATTTATTCTCAATAAATAGGTCAAAGGTCACAATGTTATTTGACCCTACCAACTATAAAACATATATCGACCTTTAATTTGTGTTCTAGAGATAATTTTTGACACAACGAGTGGTCACACGGTACATTTTCATACAGATTAGACAAATTAGTGACTTAAGGTCAAAGGTCACATTATCTGATGAAGTTGTGCCGTAAGATCATCTTTCGATTTTTTTCTTTATAGAATAGACTTTAAGCTACTAGATTTAAAAATTTGGGTATGTACTGATCATATTTGGTGGCTCGTTATTTTTTTCACGTCCCCTCCACCCCCCATTTTTGACCCCTCCCAGCCCCTAAACTAGTAGACTTTTTTTAGGCCTCCTCTGGGCAGTTTGATTAGAATATTTTTCTGAGTATTTGAACAAAAATTCACGCTTCTATCACAAAACCCCGAATGATTCGTCTAATCCACTACACTACAATGGGGTTCCAATTTGCCGATTCTAGATTCATTCATATTTAGCTAACCATTCCTTAGCTTTGACCCGGCGCGGTTCAAAGCAGTTAAAACTGGTAAAAACTGTAGTTACTTCGTTTTGTTTACAACATCTTACGATTATTCGTCTTATGCTGAACATTATAATAATTACTTTTTTGATTTGATCTCTACTCTTTCTTCAGGACTTTGGAGGGAAGGAATTCAGACTAAGGCCGTTTCTTACGCAGGGGCGGAGAAGGCATTTGCCCCACTACCCCCCTACCGGCCGTTCTAGTGACTTGGGCCCGTTGATTTTAGGAAATGTGTTATTAATATATGTGTTAATCAGCAAACAGAAAATTAATCCAACTCCTGCAATGTAAAAGATTTTATGTGGTATTTATCTTGTTTAGATATCATCAGCCACCAATAGTTGTTTCTCTAGACTGATTGGACATGAGCTGTAAACCCCCTTTGCACGTCACTCAACCACGTGTTACGAATCTTGAGACTGTCAATAAATCTATGCACCTGTTGTTTCAGGAACCTGGTGACTCGCACGAGTCAACACGGGAGGGAGAAGGAAACAATCACCAAGAATCACGGAACAGTCGCTGCTCTCTTAAGATCTCGAAACAGGTAGGGTGACGATCACACGATCAGACGTCACGGCCTTTTGATCGTACGAGGAACTGGCAACGTTGTGTTTGACACACGTGCATAGCGGTCTTTGAGCCTAAGAGGTACTGGCAACGTTGTGTTTGACACACGTGCATCGCGGTCTTTGAGCGTATAAGAGGAACTGGCAACGCTGTGTTTGACACACGTGCATCGCGGTCTTTGCGCGTAAGAGGAACTGGAAACGTTGTGTTTAACACACGTGCATCGCGGTCTTTGCGCGTAAGAGGAACTGGCAACGTTGTAGTTTGACACACGTGCACCGCGGTCTTTTAGCGTAAGAGGAACTGGAAACTTTGCGTTTACTAAAACTAAAACACACATACCAGCAACCTCTTGAGCATCCAGTATGGGTATACAACACGATTTAAAACACATTCCGAAGGTTAGACAAACTACTAACAGAACACGAAGTCTTCAGTATCGATGCCATCTTTAATTGACATCGATTTAAAGCATAATCACATTAAGATGAATTACCGTTGCTCAAGTATTTGGTTAGAATTATATCAGTGTCGAGCAAAGCACAACAGTCACGACATCGAATTGACAAAACATATATCCTTACAATTATAACTAAACTGTTAGTTGTTGAAGATTTCGCGAACTCGATAGGGTAGGCGTAAGACTGGTGTAAGAGGAACTGGGCGTTTCTCTGTTTTGATCTTGGTGTCTCACTCGTGAATAAAATCTATCGCAAAAGGCTGCAGGTGTCCAAAGCAGCAATGTAATTTTAATATTTTAAAACTGCAGTGAAATCTCCCTTCTCCTCTTCGTTAATATTAGACGTGCACTTAATGTTCAATTAAGACTTTTCATAGCTTAAACAAACGTGAATGTTTTGTCAACAGTAAAATAGAATTGACATCATAGTAAAAGCATACTAATTTCCAAAATGCTCATTTACAACAAATACGCAAGAGACTCTTGTTGTTGTAATTGTACTGAATAATCTTACAAAACTAGGCACTATCACATACCGTTTTTACCTATACGTGTAAATCCTTTTTGCGATGGAATCGACTCAACTAAGATATGTACATGTAATTAGTTGTATGATTTAAACAAAGCAAACAAAGCCATGATTGTGTGATCTGGAATATTAAGAGTTTGCAGAATAATAACAAAACAGTTCAAGACTGCACAGTGTTTTGACAACAACGTTTGGTTATCCCAGTGAATAATCAAGAATACAGGTAAAACATTGGTGTTTTGTAGGATGGTTTAAAGTCTATACCTGTAAATTGTGGGGTTTTGTAGAGTTGCCGTTGATGCTCTTAAAACTTCATATACTTGAACCGTAATCTTCTCCTGTGTATTAATTTATTATTTCTTTGCGCATGCGTCTTTGCTGTCGGTACAATTGTCTGGTGGATTATTCACAGGTTTATTATAGGCCTAGTCTGTGAAAACTCCTTCTGATAATTGTTACCTCTCCAAGTGAGGACAACATTGCAAATGTAGTACAAATAGTGAAGTAAATCTTGAACGTCACTGATGTTTGGTAGACATTAGTTTAGACATAGATTCCTTCCAAGTTTGGCCAAACTTTATAAAAGTTATTGAGCTTGGAAACAGATCAATGTATTTGGCATATCCATTGTTCTTAACACAATCGGCTGCTTTTAAATTATTTGTATTTCTTTCGATCTAGATGTATTTTTTTGCTTCATTTTGGAAAAGGAATTAATGTGTTTCTTTTTTATCTCCAGCATAAATTTTTACACAAGCGCTATGTTTAAATTTATTTATTTAGCTTAGGCAAACAATATATTTCTTCAATGTATTTTTGTAAAACGGTTATATAAACTTATAGGAGTGTCTAGGAAAGAATATTGAATAATATAAGTAACTTATCATGAACAGTTTTTTGTTTGTTTTGTAAATTAACTATAAAACTACAGGTAACATAACGCAGCTGTGTTATGTATTACCAAATCCGAAAATACTGCTTTAACGCATCGCATTCCAATTCCGGTCATCATTGTCCAATAGTGCAATGATGGATTGTAGCAAAGTGCTGTACGATCTCTACAGATATAATTTGTTTGTACCTATGTTAGTGTTACCCTGTAAAATATAGCGACATCGATCTGTTTTCAAGCTACCAATGCTTCGGAGTAAAACTGTTTTGCGTTGATATGGTTGCGAGTGTGGCGTGGCGTGGTGTGGTAGTGGTGGCGGATGCATGCTAATGTCATGACCCCGCCTCACATCTGCTTATTGTTCTACACAGCTGGTCCAGGATACCCTACTAGACGAGGGGCTGAGAGTCGTCAAGGAGTTGGTAGCCAATCAAAACAAAGAAGCGAGCGAGAATCCAGTGGATGACAACTCGTACGATACTTACAACGAGAACAAAGTCCAGGTGGGTCAAACTAAACCCCAGGTCACTTTCAAATTGTTAATCGAGTAACTTGTTGTTAGGGGCAAATCGAACGATTGAATTCAATCCAGACATTACAAAAATCAAACTTCAACTGGACAAGCACATTATAACATATAACCCCACATGGACAAGCGCAGATTGTAAATTGCTAAACAATGAATGACGAAATCCAACCCAAGTAAACTTAACATGCAGATGTTTAATTGCCAAATTATCAAATCTAATCTAAACTCGATACACAATAAATGTTAAATTGTTAAACCAGATATTTTAAAACACAACCTAATGGAGACAAGCATGCGTTAAATTGATAAACCATTAATTATCAAAAAATTGTACTGATACTGAATAAGAAAATTAAAAAAATTGTTAAACTATAAATAAATGATCAAATCCATCTGAACAAGATAAGCAAATGTTACACTGCTAATCAATCTTACATTATCAAATCAAACTGAAAACTGGTTAAAAGCAAAAAATGTTAAGTTACTAAATAAATCAAACATTATCAAATTCAACTGAAACTGGATAAGCAAATGTTCAATACTAAACCAGAAACTGCAAAGATCAACTCCAACTGGAAAAGGCCCTGATACTTTCCTCCTTCCTGGTACTTTCCGCTGTCTCTCATACTCCGCATTGTTACAGGTGATAGCGTCCAGTGGCGGAAACATAATCGCAGTGGCGAACCCGGCTCTGTCCATGTCCCCCGCCATCTCGGGCCCGGAAGACGACCCGCCCGGACTACTCCGGGGCGCGGTCAAGCTCGAACCCGCGTCCCCGGACCCTTCAAACACCGACTGACTCCTCGCTACGGCCAAGCTTTTGTGATATAATATTATGCTGCTTTCAACAATTTTATTTTTACAATGAATTTTTTTCTTTCTGGCTGAATTGGGCACCATACTAGTATTTGCTTTGCAGGGTTCCTAAACTGATTGTGACGCACTTTTCATCACTATGCAAGGCAAACTTCAAAACTGAAGTGTCAAAGCATCAAATAACTTAACTGAATCCAATATGTGTTCAGAAAGAACTTTAAATCATTTGAATGTCATTTTATTTAAAACTGTTATTTGATATTAAGGCACAATTTATTATTTGTCAAACAATTGGTTTGCCTATTTTTTATCGTATCGATACTTTATTAACCCCGTTTTTGCTACTATCCTCTACGCGAGTAAGATTATTACGCTGGCAATGGCGTCCGTACGTACTTCTTAAAACTGTTACCGTAGTCCACTTTATGGTTGCATCAGAAGTTACTTTGTTAATTTCACAACTTTTGTAGTCTGAAATTTGCAAATTGATGATGACATTCTATCCTAACCTAAAATTTGATCAAATCAACAATTCGTTCTTATTTTATAATGTTATTTCAATTGTAACAATTAATAATTACAAGAGAGGAAATTATATTTTAACTTGCTTCTAAATACTGTATTGAAAACGGGGTTCTTTAGGTTCAGCTTTGGCAATCACGCTGTGTGCTTGCACAGTTGCGGTGTCAGTGCCAGGCACACCGAGGAAGCCAATGCAAAAATAATGGCTGTCTGTTTTTATTGACTTTTGTCTACTATAAAAATAAAAACAATTAAATACATTTATAAAAATGTAAATGCTACGTCAGCACCATGGATGGGTTCCATATGTTCGGCCCTGATCGGCAAAGTCCGTAGGAGGTCGGTGAGTAAAGTTTACTGTGATATTTGTACGTTTTCTTGTGAGGACTGAAACGATTATTTCTATGCTAACCAGTAAATGTGCCTCGTATGAAGACAAATCTCAAATTCATTATGCAAAGCAAAGAATCGTTGTCCTAATAAATAAAATAAACATAATGTTCACTATCTATGCCAGTTAAAAAAAGAAGCACCTCTATTTCTTGCTGTAATATCAAACAGTAACGAGGTGTTCGCGTTTGATCAGATGTGCCTGGTCTAACGAGCAGTTGACCGTATTTTCAAACTTCAACTTTAAACTGTGTGCAATATCCGTCTAAATATTTTTGAGTTTGGAGATTATAGCCTCCAGTGCTCCGTAAGAAATTAGGTATTAATTATTAAATGTAACACATTGCAGCATCAGTGTTGATCACTTGATCGGCAACAACGTTCGTCAGACATAAGGCAAAGTCTCCGTAGTTTACGTGTTTAACTTATTTCTAAACTGTGTTATTTAATTTGCCCAAACGTATTGTGATATCGAATTAAGATTGACATCTGACTCATTTTAGTTTTCAGATTTAGTTTTATATCGCTAGCCTTTTAAAAACTTTACATTGTGAAAAGTGAAGACTATGGATTTTTTTTTAGTTTGTAAATATTATTTAAATCGTGTAACTGAGCTCAAAGCTTAATTTTATTTTAAATTATAGAATTGCCAAAATTGATTTGGGTTCTTTTGTGCTGTGATATTCAGAGTGCTTATCAGTTGTCACGTGAAGTACAGTCAAGAATAGTAATGTCACTATCTGCCAACCACCTTCGCACAGATCAGTGTATTTTACAGATGGTTTTAATTCCAATTATTTCTTAAGGTAATATGTAACATCGTATAGCAAATTAATGTTTTGTATTTTGTTATTGTGAAACCAGAAAGCGACTCAACCTAGTTAGTGAACGAGACTTTCTTTTATCGAAAGCTCTGGGGCGGTTGCGGTAAAGCCACATAACGAGTCACCCGCGTTCTTACCAGCTGGTGTGCACGTGCAGTGGCGTATTGGTATAGGGATATGTACTTGGTATTTGTGTTGGCTAATATAGTGCGTTAGACATCGTGCACATTCTCCGGGACAATGTTTGTGAAGAAAGATCTTTTGTATTTAGGGGGGAAAAAATGCACATTAATTTACATACAAAAGTGTAGTCAGTTTAAAAACGAGTCACATACAAGCACTCATATATTTAAGTTTTATTAAGTTTATTTATTTATTATTCTAAATGTTTGTTATTTATTTTTATATTTATTTAACTCTTAAAACATCTGTTTATATACAGTTATGCTGCAGACCTTTTTTGTGATACGAGAGTAGGCCTACAAGATTGCACCTTCGCGAATAATAATTTACCTCCCAATTGGCACTAACATATGTCAGTTCAGAATTCAGACACAGTTTCAAAACAGGCTATTTCTAAAAGTACTGTACATATTTACCCAAATCTTAATTTGATGACACAATAGAATCACTATGTTCTTACTACATTCATAATTCAGTGTATATGCGTAAAGTTTCACGAAGTTAGAGTAAGCTTGTCGAAAATATGTGAATGCACTATTCTTTGCCTATCCAGCCAGCCGTATATACATATTCTGCAAAGTACTAAACAAACAATAAACTGTGATAACATCTAGACTGAGAACATTAGTTTGCAAAATAAGATCGAGAAATATGATACCTCCATGTTCGGGATACGATTCTAGCTTGATTTTCAACCCCGTTATTCTCGTGATATGTTGAGTGATATCACATATTATTCTCTTTACTATTCAACGCGAGTCATCACTGTTTCCAAACAGGTTCTCACAATTGCAGCCTCGCATTTGTTTTACATTCAATTACAGTTTGTTTAAGATGCCCAGGAGAAATTTAGATGCCATATGGTAGGGGTAGGGCTTTAACAATGTTTGTAAAATTTAATCATTCACCTTTATATATTGTTTTAAATCAACAACTCTTTAAATACAATGTAATATATTATAAATACATAATAAATTATTCAATAGCAATATCCGTGACAAGTTATGTAGGCACTAACTAACATTTTGTAAATAAATAATTACGTGTAAATGTAAATTGCATACATACAATCATGTATACATTGAGTCGCTATCTGGTTACTATCATGGCAAACTATTTTCTGATTATATCAGTCCATTGGTAATACAAGTCATCTCTTTACACTAATTCGTTTTTAAGAGAGGAGACAAATCTAAATGAAGGAGGAGACATCGAGTAATGGTGGTAGACATAAAACGGTAAAACAAGGTGTACTAGTAATAAGACGGTATTCACACTCATAACCAAGGTCTGAATAAGAAGCGGCTGTTGGGACACAGTATTGAAATGTTTCAACTGTTTTGGAGTCTTGCAATGTCATTTGAAGCGGTACCTAAAAGATAATATTTGCGTTACTCTTTTACTATTTTCTTCATACATATATTTTCTATTCATTATTGTCGCATTTTATTGGTGTGAATTACGTTTTTCATCTGATGCTATTTTTAATGTTATTATTAAAAAAGATAATAGCTATCTTATGTGATAACAGTATAATCACGGTCAACTATAATGGTGCCAAAATTATTGTCCTAAGAAATTAATAATTACCGTGTATAGTACTTGTGTTTTCTGAATGTGCCTACAATAATGAAGGAGTGCTCACGATTTAATGACCTTAGTTGATTGCGTTGGTCTTGAAAATCGCAGTTTATACGTTCCAGATTCGAATCGTGGTTTGGGCATGGACGTCATATGCGGTTTTTCATCTTCACTCCATCATTGTCTCGATTGTTGCCAGAATATGAGACATAAAATCTAAAAATCATCATCATACAGGAAAGTACTGTTAATCTCTTGACAATAAGACGGTAGTCGCCCAAGCCCAAACCAAATTAGAGCTGGTTCTGTTTCAAGTGCATTAGTGTTAGCCTCGAAGGTCACAGTTCACAGCATTGCAGGTAAAAGTAAATGTGTATAGGCTTACAGAGAACATAGCTCGTTTCAATATTATCGTGATGGATCCTTTTGAAAAGCGTGGTTCTCTTGCGGTGATATTTATGTAGGCATACTACAAACCCCACGAGTTTGGGCCAATTTCGCAAAACTTTTAAATTTCTATTAGTTGGCTATTGTTATTGAAGATTCTCTACAAACAAACATAGCAGCTGCCATGCATTTTGATTGTGTTTGTTGAAACCGTGGTGACAAAACCGAGAAACCCAACCCATAATAATTGTTAGTGTCGGGATCGTATTCGCAATCCAGAAGTCGATGAAAGAGTTAAGCCTCAACCACAATTGTCGGCATCTTGATCGCAATCACACATTTTCTCATACTAACTCATTACGACATTAAGATTTTGTGAACAGCTCCATTAGAAACGTGTAAATCAACTTTTTCCCAATTTCCGAATTGCGATTGCAATCCCGATACCGATAATTTGTTGTTGAGGCCTTAATTTACTTAGTTCTTATGGCACTGTACCCATTTTAATCGGTAATGTCGCAATCGGGATTGTAGTCGAGAAAGTGTTAATTTCTCTGCGTTTGGGATGCCGATGATCCCGGTAACAATGGGCAGAGCAAGTGAAGCAGTTGAAAGCCTTCTTTATAATGTACTTCTCTCTCTCTATTCGATTGTCGTAGACATACAAATGAGCATATTGCAAAGGTACCAAAAATAAGGTTATCTCCGCAATGGAAAAAATTTCGTCAAATTTACACAACAGTACAAAGATAATGTTTATCTTTATACCATGGGTAAGCAGAGAGATTTAGAAGACCTTGTACATACAGTAGGTCGTGATGAGTTGCTTTCTACGATCCCGATTGTAATCCGGACTTTTATTGCGATCCCAATAGCGACAATTATGGGTATACATGAGATATCAATAAAACAAAATGGCTCCTTCAATTAGGTATATCTCCTCACTAATAATAGTTTCACTGTTTGTATGAAAGGGTGTCAGAACAACACATTTATACTGCTCCGAGCATTGTTTGTAAAAATCCATTCCTTAAAATAATAAAATGATTCTTGTCCATTTGTCTGCAAGCTTGGAAGACACTTGATATCGTTGTTTCATTAATGTTACCCATTGCCTTACAGCAAAGTAGGCGGTAGGCGTGCCTTACTGCGACGGTGGCAGCTGACGTCGAAATATTGACGATAATAAGTGATGAGACGATAATGAGTGAGTGAGTGGTAATAAGTGATTGGTATATAATGTGAAGAAAGGATACAACAGCTAACCTTCGTGTAAGATGACGGATTTGCGAGTTTGAATTACACATAAAACATTTTACAAATATAACGAGACGTTTCGACCGAGGTCTTGTTCAGTGTACTTCGAACTCGCAAATCTGTCATCTTACACGAAGGTAAGCTGTTGGATCCTTTCCTCAAATTATATATACCATTCCAGCCGATTGGCACCTACTTTCATAACCGATATGGTAAGTGAAATACTCATTTAGTACAGTATTGTCTAGGTATGAATGTTTGAAATGTTGTTTTTCTGTTAGAAAGTATAAGATTAAAACCTTTTTAGTAACCAAACTATTTCGATCCTTTGTAAACATATACAGCGCCTCTCAACTAAGCAAGATTATGTCTCTATGACATAAACGCCACGCAAATGAGTAATTCTATTGCCAAGGGCAATTGAGAATTAACGTATCCAACTAAAACCCCAATAACTATAACATACAAACAAAACCAGTTCCCTTGATAAAAGTTGAATCAAAGAATCTGAACGCCTAATAATAATCATTTTTCGTATGAATAGGTACCTGTAATTGGGTGCACACCAGCTGTACCTGATGTGTCCCTCATCAGGTGCCTATAGCTAGATATATTTGGATAGCTGGGAAAGAATGCCCGAGGGCTGTTAGTAGGACTCAATCCCAGCATTCGCCTTTACGGCTGTGGAAAACCTTGAAAAGTACCTTCCAACAGGATTGCTAGTGGCCGGAATCGAACCGGCCACTTGCCGAGTTAGTATAGGGTGTATTCACGTATTGCGCATGGTGGCCTCTAGGCCACAATGGCATGCGATTGGTAGTTCATTGTTACTATGTTTCAGTGGGCGTTTGATGCAAATTCAACTGTTCTCTAACTGAGGGCACTAGCAACGCCAAAAGACAACAATGAAACAAATGAATTGAATCGATGGACAAACAAAAAGCTGTCAAAAAATAATTTCTTCTGATTTTGGAAAACAAAACAAAAAACAAACAAATACACATACATAACTTTCACTTAGTCGTTGTCCATCATTAAAAGTTTTAAATGGCGAGCAGTTACTATTACTACAGTTGTTTTTATTTCTATGGTTGCAATTTTATTATTTTGACAGCTGATGGTTTGTCCATCAGTTCAATTCATTTGTTCCATTGTTGTCTTTGGGTGTTGCTAGTGCCCTATTATTACTTAAAATCAACATAAACACTCTTTTGTCTAGATTACTCTTTTAATCGTTTACAAAGGCATACTAATCATTTTTGTACACTTTATCGGGGGATATACGTGTTCAAACTTGTCATATTTCCTCGTAAACAATATTATTCGTTTTCTATTGACAGCTAAATGAAACTTGAAGTAGTACTATAGGTGGCCTCCAATATGGCCGATGTGACGTCACGTGAATACTCCCTATACCTATACCTCTATCAGCGCACGCAGTACATTTTGAGAGAGAAAATTGGCAAAGGAATTGAATCAAGTTATACAAAGTTTAATTCCGGTAATACATTAACCTCTAAAAATCAATGGTTATTCCAGGCAGTGCTGCAGGCTTCGATAAACCTTGCTCAGTGCTCGTAGTATTCAAAACAACCGCCATAGTGTTAGTAAACGTGTCAGTTTGTGTACTACGTGTCCGTGACTCGGTGTAAACTGTAAACCAATTTGTTTGAAATATACGACCCGTGTTGGATAGCCTGATTGTGGCGTTGCTTGGTAGTCTATAAGTACAACTATTTTATAGGTAAGGGTATCAAGCAATAACATAGACGCTGCATTTTATTGATAATTTTATAACGCGTAGAGATATTGAAGAAGTGATTCGTACCTGGCAGACATTGAGTTTTAAAACTTTCAAATATTGTTACTGTTACGACTGTTATTTCTGTAATTAGTTAATAATAAAACAATCGTAAATAGTTGTTAGTTTTCTACTTTAAAAAAAGTTTAGCTGATACAAAACCAAAGCCCGGGAATTAGGTTGGAATTCACAGTCGGCCCCTACACCTAGGGGCGTCCATTGTTACCAAGGTAACAATTGTTTGCATGTTATTTCCCATAAACAAAACAAATCCATAGCAACAATGGGTGCCCCTAGGTGTAGGGGCTGACTATGAATTCCAACCTAAGTCATGTTTTCAATATTTTGTAGCGTTTTCAAGTTATTAATTATATAAGGGTTAATTTGGCGAGTTTAGACTCCCCTTTGTCATTAAGAAAGATAATGATAATGATGTCATTTTACTTTAACTGAAATTATTATATCTAGGTTTATTAGGTAGGTATTGAGTAGATTTTTGTTACTAAATGTTTGTATGATCACGACAATCTTACTTACTTATTTACCTACTAGACTAGATTTTTGTTATTAAATCTAAATGTTTGTATGATCACGACAATCTTTCTTACTTCCTTACTAGATGCAATAGTTTAACATTGAACTTTGCTGGAACGCTCTCCCAGGTTGGGCCCTCTAGAGCAGATGATGAAGGAATATAGAAGTGAAAACGCATAAGCCCGAGAGCTGGGGTGATAATAAGAATTAGTGTGGGGATGAATGGGGGTAGAACCTGCTACAATGGAGTCAGACAATTAAGTGAGTTTAGTCTCGCATGTTGTGTGTCAGACCTGGTTCGTTCGCTTACATTTCTTTTATGCTTGTCTTGTCTCCTCTTCTTTCTTTTTTCCTTTCTTCTTTCCTCTTCTTTCGTATAAAGTATTGCTGCTCTCGTTTACCAGTTGTTTCTTATAAAGTAGTGGTGTATGTTCATGCTATGATTGATGTAACCGGTTTGGTATAACTTATCGGCGATATCGCAGCAACACAGAACAATCCTTAGTGATATGTACTGACTGATAATCGACTAAAATAAATTTTATTTTTAAATCAATCAAGTAAATTTATCATTTCTCATCTCGTAATTTCTTTCGTCAGTCACACATAGTAGACAGTGTGTAAAATAATTTTTTCTTTCCCAATTATTTTATTCCTTATACTATCATTCTTTCAGGTGACTCGTTAGTATACATTATTCTTATTTTTCTTCTTTTCTATTTTCTTTTTCTTGCTCTATGTTGAGTATGTATTGAATATATAACCAAAATAGCAGTTTTGACATATGAGGCGTCATCATCTCCATAGCATAATGTAAACACATCTTTCACGGGCCTTATGAAATCCATTGAATGGAGATACATTATTTCATTTTATATTTATGTATATTTTCAACAAAACATAAAATATTACAGGCTTAAAATGTATCAAACATTTAATCGTTTGTTGCTGCTTTCAAGCTCCATATATTCATCAAGGCTTTACCAAAGGCTTTACCTAACAGCGGTGGCGATGAAAGCAGAAAAAGCAGTGGAATATAATATTATTTAACATTAAATAATTCCTAATAATAATTTATAACAAACAAACTCAAACTATTTCATACTAGAATATGAATTAACATATATATATCAAACCTCCCACTTTCATCAATTGTCGCTCAGATAAATGTGTTGATGATTTAGTTGCTTTGCATCTCTATTATTGCAATCATGCTATTCGAGTAGATGAGAGGTGATAGATGAAGATGAAGGACAATTACAAAAAAACATGCTTTAGGCGTGATTCGAATACACGTTTCTAGATGGCTCACGCTTAGGAACTGCGCCCTCACCGCACGAGCCACGACAAATGATAAATACAAAACAACTTCACATAAAACTCACATTACCTATATTTAGCCACGGAACAAGTCAATCGATACGTTTTTTAAATGTTCATATACAACGAGGAAAAGTGTTTTCGTTTACAAATCACTATGTTTACAATGATAAGCGCATACAGTGGTTCTGGTACAATCAAAATATACCGATACTGAGACTTGATTAACTTTACCATTCAATCAGTGCACATGACAGCATAATACCATTTAAGTCTAATCAAATGAATCTTCGCTATCACCCCCTGCTATCATGCCCCCCTCCCCCCCCCCCCCCCCCCGCTGGCTCTCACACCCACACTTTAATTACTCTCAAACTTGTTATCCTATCTCGTGCCAAGTCGTGAATATAAATATGAATAACCGCGTGTACAATTTGGCAAATGGCCTCAGTGGTGCTAAATACATTGCTTGAACTACTTAGCAGTAAAGCCAGACTGTTTACAAGACCCACATTGGCCGAACCGAGCGTAACTCGGGACAAGACATCGTAAAGTCGATTCATTACTAGAACTGATAACTTGCTTGCACATATTTTTCTCAGCATTCATATCAGAGGTTGACAACTTGGTCAATTAAACAAAGAGGACAAAACATCGATGATAGCAACTACGACGAAAGAAGATTACAATATATTGAAGACAAATATGGTGAATCAAGGAAAGGAGACTAAGGCAAGGCATGCATCAACAGCATTGATGGGAAGGAGAAGAAGATGAATGGATGATGCCTGGAACAAAAATAGAATCGAAAATCACTCACTTTTGGAGTATCCAAGCTCACAGAGATTCAGAAGTAGCGAACATCAACAAGGACACAAGAGGATATACACGCGTATTGTGTGAGAGCGCGGGTGACGTGATATGCTATGTTTGCTCAATTTTTTTCAAGTCTTAATACACTTTTATTATAATTATATATATATATATATATATATATATATATATATATATATATATATATATATATATATATAAGCTGTATAATTGCAAACAAACATTCATTTATCTAAAATATCTGATTTGGAAACCCCCGTGTCGTGTCTTCATCTAAAGCGAGCGTTAAACGGGATGGTTAGAAAAATGAAACCCAAAAAGTAAAGTGAAAACGTTTCTCTTTATAATTATGCTTTCCCGCGTTGCCCCCACACGAGGAAGTTGAACAGAACAGTGAAAAATTAAAAGTATAGTAAAGTCCATACGGGGATGCTAACTATCCTCTATACTTTTACTTGTATTACTTTCGTAGCTTTTCCTGTAACGGTTTAGATTTGTACAGTATGTCCACCTATACATTTCTGAACCCCCGATTTCTGACGGTTAAATTGCATTAAATATTTAAAAATATAAACCATAATATTTTGATTGTGTTGTCCTATAAATATTGTTCTTATTTCTTATGGTTTTAACAAGCTTTTGTAAGTGTGGTGTTGCAACACATCTTTCAAAATTAAATAAGGACCTTTGAAAATAGAAGAATTTATTTGAACATAAACACATTTACAAGAGCGAATAGTAAATTTTCTAAGGGGTGACATTGTTTTATTTACCTTTTGACAATTTTAAAGCATTTGAAAGGAATATTTACCGACAGAAATGGGAAGTTCTGCAGGGAGTGTGACACACAGTTCGCGCGTGCGGTATTTATAAATTATTTGGTGATGTAACTCAAATCTTGGCATGTTTTCAAAATAAACGTTGAAGACGGAAATCACATTAGACGTTTCGCAGATGACAAAGCGCGGTTTTTTTCACTTAAGGTCCATTAAAGTCAATGCAAAACATTAGCGTCGCTCAAACCAGCGTTCTTTAACTACTATTTGCTTTCACATCTATGCACACTTATCGTTAGTTCATCGTATAACTTTTAAAGCAGTCTTTAAAAAACGGTGGTAAGGGAAACACCTATATTAACTGGCACAATGGCACAATAGAAAGTGAGCAACGATAGTACATGTCAGGAAGTAAGCGGTCTAGGACGGAGCCCCAGCCACCGGAATCAAAACATTTCTCGGGTCCGATCTAAACAAACAAAACGTTAAACATAATAGTATCATAGTGTTCTTGTTCTAACTTTTCATTTGTTGATAGGAAAACAAAAATTAAAATAATTCAACGTGTGCAATAATTATCACAAAAATATATCGTCGTAAATTCATTCATCTTTTATAACGATGCCTACATGGTTATGACGATGCATCGCTTCATAACTGTTCGCTCTCACTCTCTCTACTTTGTTGCTTATTTTTTTTTTTTGCTCTTTACGTCGGAATCGCCATTTAAACTTATATTACATTTTTAATTCCTGTTCATCTTGTCAATATATTTTTACCCGGTGTTACAGACGCCTGGTTACGGCGCTGATAGAGTGCTAACTGCTAACCAACTCCATCTCATGTAGGTCTATTCAGGCATCTTAATACGTATATTAGGGTGTTTGCATAGTGAGCAGCAATGTTCAATATCTAAGAGCAATTCTAATATGACTGCGACTGAGGAATACCTTAAGTTATATGATTGCAGGTTGCCGGAACCGAACCAGCGGCCCCTACAGTGGAGTTCCGCGGGAGTTTACACCAACCTTTTAGGTAGTTTTCTTGGTACACCCCTAGAGCAAAGTCCAGTCGAGCAATTATCTCCATTCAAACTCGAGCAAAGGACGACGAATTCAGATGACTGAAAAGACACATCAAATTCTTCAAGGCGATAAGGTCCGATCGTTCCAGGAAAACAAGAAATCCCGGGGTAGCTTATCTTTCAACGTATCTATGGGTGTCCAAAACGGGGGGAAAATGATGTGGCCATGGTGTAAACTCCCGCGGAACTCTACTGTAGAGTTAGAGTATTGCGTGTAGTACCTATCCATCTCTATGCATGATCGCGTCTCCCCCCGCCCCCCCCCCCCTCCCCGCCCGTCCGCATACCATCAGCAGCCAGCTCCATCAACAGCAAGCTCCTCGTTACTGGGTCAAGGGTAAGTGGATTACGACGGCGAATGCGTTGTGTTTTTCTTCTTCATCGATTTAATTAGTCTTGGATACTATAGTATTATTCCTACCAGATGTGTCACGTTGCATTCTGCTATACTTGAAACCAATTTTCTTGCCGAGTGTTGTTATTCGAGACTCGAAATCGGACTTCGGAAGAGGCAACTAACGGGTCGACGTCACTTTCAGTTGAGTACGTCATAAAGCATATTAACACAACTGCTCCTACTACTTACTACTACTACTTCTGTTGCGAACGAGGCAAGAAAAAAAGAGAGGGAAAACAGACTGGTCAAGACAATAGGCGAGGAAGGATTTACTGTCTTACCTTGGTTAGTTTCCGGTAGCTCGAAGATGTTGGTTGCGGAGGGGCCGAGGTGGACGAAGATGAGTGAAGTTTAGTCGCGGTTGAAGTATGGTTGAAAATAAACACACAAACACAACGTATGTAGGCCTACAGTTAACAAGTAGAGTAACGTGAAGAAATACAAATAAAAAAAGAAACACTGTGAGAATGGCGTGGTTAAACACTTTTGCCCTCGTCTTGAATACGAGAGCACCGAAACACGAAAAGTGTGGAAACACGCAGACTCGTCGATGTGTAGTCCTTGAGCGATCAACGACGAGAGATACCGAGACAAGCCCGGTCGTCAGCTCTCTGACAGTGAATCGGGGGTTAAAGGTGGGGAGCTAGGGGAAGAAACTGAAATAAGGGGAAACGGAAATGTATTTGAATACTTGGCGCGAACAACTACCACTAATGATGATAGTAATTATAATAATAATAATAATAATAATAATAATAATAATAATAATAATAATAATACTAATAATAATAATAATAATAATAATAATAATAATAATAATAATAATAATAATTAATAATAATAATAATAATAATAATAATAATAATAATAATAATAAAAATAATAATAATAATAATAATAATAATAATAATAATAATAATAATAATAATAATAATAGTAATAATAATAATATACTATGAACAAGTACTAATAAGACAGTAACGACTGAAGTTGAACAAGGTACCTCATGGAAATACTTGACATTACATCTGTATTGTCCGTATAACATGTAAACACCGGCTTTGACCGAGATTGATGACTGTTTAAACTAGTAACATGTGATTAGTGAAGTTCAATAAGGTAGACACATGGTAATACTTGACATTACGTCCGTATAACATGTTAACGCCGGTTTTGACCGAGATTGTATGATTGTGATACATTCAATAAAATAATAATAATAATAGTAATAATAATAATAGGTGGCTCGTTGGTCCAGTGGTTAGCATCCCTGCTTCCAATGCAGAAGGTACCGGGTTCAAATCCCGCTTCAGGCAGAAGTTTTTTAACTTCTAATGTGGATTCAATTCCATTACTTCTTGGCTTAGTAATAAGTAAACAGTGACTTTGGAGCCGTCCTAGCAACGAAGCACTCAATAAACTCAAAAGTTGTTCTGAATCGGTCTTCTTGATTCTGGCATTTGTCCGCAGGTGTTCGCACTGTCTAATCACTGATTCATATGTTTTCTATTTGAAATATCGATCTTTGATTGGTTATCGCTCACTCGTCGATGGTGTTCGAAGCCTTCAGGGTTGGTTTAGTCACTTTAAATTAAAGTCCCCCACTGCAAATCATTTTAGTTACTGTGTGGGTAGACTCTAAATGTGAATTTATTTAATAATTCACAAAGATCATATCATGACTGTTTCAACCTTTGGTGGAGGTGCCGAGTCGGCGAGCCTAGGTTATATTATGATGTAACCCAGTATAGGCGTGCGCAGTGGGCGGGGGGGGGGGGGGGGGGGGGGGGGGGGCTTGATATCTTATTTATGTAAATGAACATAATACTTCCAAGTTGGACTTATATTAGGAGGACAATAATTGATATTATCTCTCTACGAAGATGTGTGACTCTTTTAGGCTCCATTAATAGCGTAAGAGGTTGAACAGTAAACCATGTGCACTGTTATTAGGCAATCAATGCCAGTCTTCTTCAACCCATAGTCTTACAATATTTCTCGAAGTTACGAGAGATATTATTAGATCATATTTCAACCAGATACTAGCAACAAAATCGATTGAGAGAAAGGGTGGACATGGGCGCTGACATTTAATGTTCATAATTAAAGCTAAGACATACACGTACATGACGTTTTGTCTATTGTATCACTATGTCGAATTGTCGACTTGTCTTCTTTGGTTAGTGGTTTCTTTCATGGCTATAAAATGGGTATAGCTCACACAAAAAATAAGCAAAATAGTAGGGCCTATATGTTTGATAAGATCCCATGGTTAACTCGACTGAGGTCGTATAGGTTTACACCTGAGTAAATTTTTCCCATAAATATGAGTTAAAAAATGTGACGTGTAAGGTTCGTATGGAATATTGTTTAAAATTCATTTTCCTCTGCATATTCATTGTATCTTTGTCTATGCGTTAGAAGAGGTTGCTTTCTCTTACTACTGCGTTGTACAGTAAAAGAAAATAAAGCTTTAGGCCTTTCTCGGTATTCGCATCAGCCTATATTATTGAGTAAAGCCGCTAAAAAGCCACAACGGCACTGATTCACTCAATAAAATAAAAGGGTTTCCACATTTAAAAATGAGATTGTCGAATATGAAAGGTGAAGGTGTGAAAACTAAGCCGTGAGTGGCAACGGTGTCACTAAGGGTTCATGCAGCTCAATGAGCTGATACGAACTGACAAGAGTGCTGCGATCCATTTGCCGCGTCATAATCGCATTGTGGCTGCCTTTGAGGGGGGTAACGCCCCCCTTGCGTCCAGAAGAAACACACGTACGATGTACGTATAACAACTCGGCCGCGTTCATCTCTGGCACTTCCCTCCTGTGACCCGTTCTACAGAGCACAGACCTATTCCCAACTCAGTCGTAAATTTCGTAAATTTCGTAAAGCTTTCTTGTTGCCGTATGAATGGTGTGTGTATGAATGATGAGTTTTTTTCATGTTTTTCTGAATTTTTTGTTTGAATTTTTTGTTGAATTTTTTGTTTGTGTTAAATTGATATGTATATGAATGAAATGATGATGTATTACCAAATGATATGTTTTACCTGTATTATTTGTTATAAGGTTGGATGGAAGATAAGGCCTTACTGGCCTTAATCCCGCCTTCAACAAAGACCATTATCTATTTAGATTCTATCTATCACTACCCAACTGTCACCAACCGAGACCTATCTCCACTGTGTTACACTACTACTGCTATTAGGTCGCAAAAAAATCATACGAAATTCTCTTCTCAAGTGCCCGTAAAATGACTTTAGAGTGATTCATTATCAATCCAGAAGGATTTTCTTATGAGTTGATGTTATTATTACTACTAACTGAAACAATTTTAAAGTTGAAAGGGGGTTGGGTGGGGGCAGGGGGGCAGAGAGTTCGTCTTAGCCCTATGTGCTCTCCACCTACTTTCGAGCATCATCATCTCTAACTTGCAACAACTTCAATAGACGTATTTACTTATAGTTGGACACCGTCGTCTTAATGATGGCAACTCCTATACGATAAACACAACGTCGCATAGATTATTGACACTGAGTGTCGTAGAATTATCCAAACCAAGTGCTATGCAAACAGAATCGCTAAATATCTTGACAACTTCTCACATGCTTTGCAGTTGCTCATTAAGCTTCACATAAAGTTTCAGACGATCCATATTAAACTGACTCTTCAATTAAGGCGTCCTCATATCCAAGACCTCACGTACACAGCATTCTTTTGACGTTACAAGACAGAACCAAAGGGAGCCGTAACTATCCCCTTGGAAGATTTGCTGTATCAATTTCACGTCACGAAGAATATTTCTCCCTTACCCTTACTCAAACGGTCCTCCAAGCGTTCATAAACAACGCAACAAGTAAGTCAACGTTATAATTATCCGTCTCATACACGAGCCATGCGTGCGACACTGAACCAAACGCCTTAAAGTAGTCAATCAAAACAATCGAGATGTTGGGACGCTTCGTAAGGACCTGCCTGTATACATCCTTGCAAAACCTTCTTGCACCCATTTTGCTATTCTTCGAGCAAGTTATTGGTTTCAATATTATCCTATAATTTACTAGTGTTACTGGAAGTACATATTTTATTTGATTATATCGTTGGCATACACGTAATTGGCAGATAGGTTTTAGGATCCCCCAAATCGCCCGCTTTTTCTTCATGTCTGTGACTCTCAAGGTGATAGATGTAAGCAGAAATCTTGGGTTTCCAGCACTTCCGAAACTGCTTTGCGAGCACGTGATGACTACGTTGAAAGTCCTTCTACAAGAAGTATTGCAAACCGTCAATCTCGGTTCTTTCAAATTGTAGTCGGTCTGTCTTACTGCTGCTTGGATATATATCACGATTAAATTGTTTTGGGCATTTTTTGGACAATCATGGGGGGGGGGGGGGCAAATAAATGCAGATAAATTGTCTTATACACTGTGTTAGTGTATTTAAAATGAAAAAAAATAAAACAATCTTCAAACGTTATTTTTGTAAATGTAGATAGCTGAAAACTTTGATAGATGTAGACCTAGTGGTTTTGCCAGGGGTGCTTCAGTCTATGAGCACCCACCTACTCGGCGCCCTGAGTGGGGGGGGGGGGGGGTCAATTGCCCCCTTAACCCTCCGTTGTTACGCGCGCTTGGACCAAAGTTACATGATCGCAGTTCTGTCGGCTGTGGGCTGCCATTTTTTCACTTTGTTTGGCCACGATTTCCGTCTATTTTTATATGCTTACAAAATAGCTCAGTACAATTATTTAAAACCAATTTGTTTACTTCTCTCTCTATAGTTCCTTACATCACTTTAAACAGTCCTAGTCCATTATTACAGTTCATTGCGACCGTATATTGAAATTCTGAAAATCCCAAACACAGATGAGCGTGTCTATAGTGAGGTTTAGGCCTACAGAAGAACATTGTTTTATGATATCGTAATAAACAAGCTTTCGTCGCCACATAAGTAATTATAAACAATAATTTGAACATTTAGAGGCAAAGTATTAAATAAACACTTATCTTCAATAAATTTAATTGTTTTACAAACATAAGTATGGAGTTAATTTACCAAAAGATAGCATTCTAACAAAAATGAATGCATAGGAATTACAGATATGACACTAACAAATATAGCCTTCATAAGATAAATATAAAATATTAATTTTCCATTTGAGGTGTACCCGAAGAAATCAAACATAAACACACCTTATTCTTGTGCCGACACAACCTTAGAGATACTTTCGTCATAGATCAGTGACTGGCCAAACAACGATCGCTGATTGGCCATGAACCACACGTGCATCGGTATAACGTTGTTTCGGGACAAGTATAACTTGAAAGTTTCAAACAAACAACGATTATGGAATAATACAGGTTATACAAACGAACGTTATTGAAAGTGTGCCTCCATTGCACAGATTTCAATAAAAACACACAACAAACAAAGATTATACGGCGGGTAACTAGATAAAAACACGAACATCTTATCAGGGTTACCTCTAGTCAGTGGTCGAATTGGAAGTGGTTTCATGGGGGGGGGGGGGCGGGGGGGGAGTTTCAACACTTTAACAAATTTTTTGGGGTGTTAAAGTATTTACTTTTTTTTAAAGTATATTTTCGGAATGCAATGAATTGAACCACGTACGTTGTCAAAACAGGGTTCCATTTTGATAGACTAACAGGTAATAGATGTAAAATATGCTCGTTTTAAGGGGTCCAAGATTCACACGCGTTGAACTATACTAATTAACATTACTTTCGAGGTAACAGAGGGGCTATACACGCTCATGTTTAATTAATTTTTCATGGGCATTAATACAAAAGGGAAAGTAAACAGTGAGTAGATTTAAATGTTGTGGGGTGGGGGGATAGCAGAATTTGTTTTTCTGGGGTTGAAAACTAAAACATCTCTTTGGGGGATGGCCCACAATCCTCCTAATTCGAACACTGCGTCTAGTCATACAGGAACTTCATCTGATTGTTTCCATTGGCGTCGTCGGTTTCGTGGTAGGAAGATGGCGTCTGCGGTTTCAACGAGCCGCTGTACTTTGCCAGCTCGGGTAGAACCACAAGCTCCAAGCGTAGCCCCGGTCCGCCACTGCGCTTGCGCAGGTAGTTGAAGCAACAGGCTCGGAAGTTGCGCGTGCCGCAAGCCGAGGTACATTCACCCCCGCATGAGTCGCAGCTCAAGGCCACGGACCACGTGCACAAGAGCCATAGCAGCAACCCTGCGTCACATACACATATTCATTGTATTAACATCAAGTGTGTGCAGGTAGTTGAAGCAACAGGCTCTCAAGGTGTGCGAGCCGCAAGCTGAGGTACATTCATCCCCGCATGAGTCGCAGCTCAAGGCCACGGACCACGTGCACAGCAACCCTGCGTCACATACAGTCATTGTATCACAAGCCTGAAGGAATTAGAGCTCAAAATACGTAAGCGTTTAAGGTTTTCTGTATGTATCTTAAAAACAACATTTAGAATCGAAATTGTAGCAAGTTGGCCTATTGTCTTGGTATATAATAACGATTGAGGTAGTTATCTCTAGTACTCGCGTATGCCAGTATATCTAGTCACACGGTTATGTGCGACTTGGTTATCACTGCGAAGCTTATTTAAACATTGCATGAACCCCCCTCCAGGGAAATATTGAGTTGTGTCTGTATTACTGTAGGCACCAACTTTTGATGGGATTCCACAACTAATTTCACGTTGTTCGCATCGTAAATATTACGACGCGATTTCATAAGGTGAAAAATTTATTAAAATTGAAACCCGTCGTCAATGCGTTCCTTTCTCCCACACATGCAACTATTAGTCACGTTTTCCACTCTCACACAGGCCCTACTCAAAGTTTAAGTACAAAATCCGCATGAAACTAACATAGTCGTCATAACGTTAAAAATACCACACAGCATCAAAAAAAAAAGAAATCAAGGCCGATTTTTATTGTAGAATTGATAAACAAAAGCATGTTAATGCCGGATTGTTGGAGAACTGAGATCCGGGAAAATGCAATGCCCGTCTTTGAAATTGAGATATTACTAGGAAAACGCTCTATGCACCATATGTGACGCGTTGATAAGCGAGCCCGTCTACATCCACATCCACTCTGTCCAAGAGTTTCAAAACTACCGCCATATTTCAAGAATGGGCATCGACCAGCGCACAGCCATCCAAAAACCTAACGGAAAGTACGGCGTCTCATCACTATAATATCAAATACCTTACAATAATAATACTGGACACTGTCCATATTTAACATACAAGAAGGCGGCGACACGCAACACTAGCGCTACTAACGGCTTGAGGAGATATTTCGATGATGGCCGCTTGATTCAATGTTATTTTCGCACTTTAAAACCTGTTAGTAAAGCTAGCAATTATGCATCATTGTACTGCAAACATATATGTAATAGACTTAGTTATGATTGCCATTTATAATTATGAACAAATTAATCTAAAATATCTCTTAGTATTTAAGTAAAAGATGTGCGAAACAATGTGTGTAAAACGAACATTACAGGGGCCGTTTATGTTATTAGGCGACGCTTTTAGGGGGGTGAATGATGAAAAAGTGATGGTATAGGGTTGGGGAGGGGGAAATGGTGTGACATTACATAAATCTATATACCTATATATATATGTATAAAAGCAAGTGTCTTACTGAGTGAGTGAGTGACTGACTTACTCATCAACGCACAGCTCAAACCGTTCAACCTAGGAACGTGAAATTTGGTAGGTAAGTAGCTATTATGACAAACCCACCCATTAACGAAGGATTTTTGAAAATTCTGTCCATAAGGGGATGAAAAAGGGGGTTCAAGTCATTTTTTATAATACTTATATTTCAACAACAGAAAGTATTACAGATGTCAAAATTGGTACTTAGATTCTTCATTAAAAATAATGAAATACATGTTTTACCGGTTTTAGAAAATCATATGAATGGGAATGAAAACAGGGGGTTCAATATTTTTATGACGATACCTATGTCTCAAAACCAGAGATGCTACAAACGTGAAAATTGGTATTTAGGTTCCTTTTTACAAAATAAGAAACACTTGTTTTGCCATTTTCCGAAAATCCGGTTAAGGGGTGAAAACTGGGGGTGTTTTAAAATCTCCAAAACTGAACATGTTACAGGTGAAAATTGAGTGTAAGATTCTGCTTTAAAAATAAATAAACATGTGTTTCACCATTTCCCGAAAATCCAGTTAACGGGGGTGAAAAGAGGGGGTGAATTAAGAACACAAATATCTCAAAAAACGAAGGTGTTACAGACGTGAAAATAGATGGTTCGATTCTCCTTCAAACATAAAGGAATACAAAATACATTACCACTTTCTTAAAATCCTGTTAAGGAGGATGAAAAGGGATGGTGAAGTAGAGGGGGTGAATAAAGGAGAATGTAAGCAGTGATATTCACGTACGTAACATGTTTGATTTGTGTCGGTACAAAATTAACCCTCTTCCACCCCCGTGAGCCCCCCCCTCCCACCTATTCCCCCGCTTGATTAAACACAAAATTGTAAAATACACATTTCTTTATTTTTAGTGAAGTACCTATATAGCTAACCATTTTCACGTCTGTAACGCCTTCCTTTTTCGATTTATAGAAATTATCTTAAAAACATCACCTCCGCATCTCACTTCCCAATTGGATGTTCCGAAAATGTTAAAACATTTTCCTTTATTATTAAAGAAGAATAAAAATATAAATTATCACGCCTGTAGCAACTTCGGTTTTTAGGGCGCGACAGCGGCCTTATAAGTTTGCACCAGATTTATGTATGTATGTATGTATGTATGTATGTATGTATGTATGTATCCGTTCGCATTTCACGCGCGACAAGAAAGATGTATTTATTTGAAGTAGAAGATATTAACGAATATAAATGAAACTTGTCAATAATGATCTCAGTAGAATGACGTATGTGTTTTGTAAATCTCAATATTTTGAGCCGGGCGTAAGTACCACTAAGTGCAAGTTTTGTAAGACAACAAAATTTGTTACTTTGCACATCGCTACGGTTTTTTAAAAAATGTCTGCTATCAATTTTGCGTTATCATTATGAAACTCAAACTTGACCTGTAGTAATCCTTTGACTTTAGAATGGCGTAACATTTACATTTCTGACATTTGTATTTGAGACGCTACGTGTTACAGAAAATTCATTCAATTTTAAATTGTGTTTTTGGTTTTACACTTTATGGCCAATCTGAAGTAATGTTTATGCATTGTTACGAAAAATACGCATTCATGTTGTAAATCCAGTTGTATGTGATAGAAAAAAACAAAATAATACATAAAATATTATCCAGGGGTGACTAAACAGGTCAAGTTTTGGCCCGCATTTTGGGCTCGGCAAGATCAATGAATTTATTTCTGGTTGAAGATTGCAACCCATATTACTGATTTTTTGCATGGCATTTGTCACTAAAGGAATGTAATAGTATGTAAATTAGCAATGCTATTGGTTGAAGGATAGATGAATAATTCTAGTTTGAACGATCCTCAGCTCAGCCTCGCGCTATAAAGAACGACAAGTGGAATGCTCGTGTTTACGTGTGCGTGGACAAAATGTGGAATGACTAGTACACTTACGCAAATGAGTCTTCCATTGTTAGATGCCCATGGCAATGCAAAAACCGAGGATTTGTCCGGTGATACAAAAACATTGTCTGGCCCAGACCGTATGTCGCCATGCTTCAAAGCCGGATTATATGTTAGTTACTCAACGATGCTACCCTTGCAAAATGCATATGGCTGTTATTGAAAAAAAAACGTGAAAGTTGTAATACGGAAAACAATAAAACATGATATTAATATTACACAGATATGTATTTATTTGGTGTAGGCCTACACTGTAAAGTGTAGGCCTATATTACATACTAAGATTTTATGAAGTGTGTACAGTGTATCATTTTTTCTTTCTAATATTTGTGGTATGTACCCGATAGCGCAATTAGCAAGAGATTTGTATGTACGGCCGGAGTTAGAGCAGTTGCAACTTTGTGGTATACTTTCGTATGATACGACAGCGATTATCAAATTGGTTGTATTACGTTGAATATATTTATTCGTATGTATCACTGATTAATATTCGCAAGAAACCATGCACATACCTCTCGTAACCAGAACATCAAACGACTTGATGATAGTAGAACATTCATTAACAATATCGGTCTCTACAGCCAAAGCTCTTGCCATTCGACACGGAACAATAACAAAACATTTATTAAAAACAAAAATTGAAACTGAAGCAATTAACACTTAATGTATGTTTTAAAAAGCTAATAAGAAAGTGATGCCTAAAAATAGAAATAGATAAACGTAAAATGCATAAAAAATATCTTCGGTGAAGCTTGCACTCGGCTTGAATAATTTTCGGGACGTCTCGAAAAAACAGGTTCTTCTTCACCTATCAACTATCATAAGACCTATTACTCCGATATCTGTAAGATTGTAATAGGTCGTATAATAGGAAATAGTCGAGTTATAGGTATGCTTCTTTATACGGTCCACTTTCTTAGCTTGTCCCATGTGATCCTCAAACCGGACAGTTGGATATAAAATAAACCCTTCCGACTTCCCCCTGTATGTATTTAATTAATTGAAGTTAATTGATATGTTGTGTGACGAAACGTCAGTAAACTGTGGCTTCACTGTAAAAGCACGCTGCCAGCTTATTGGTTAATGGCATCATGTTTAGTGGTAAGTGAATTATGAGGGTCTGTTTCACATCGGGGTCTGTTTCACAGAGGCGGAGAGGGAGGGGGAATCTTACCATGTGTTTATACAAAAAACGGAACATG
Organism: Isoperla grammatica; assembly: GCA_945910005.1. Lineage (NCBI taxonomy): Eukaryota > Metazoa > Arthropoda > Insecta > Plecoptera > Perlodidae > Isoperla > Isoperla grammatica. Next base: position 29,789,312 of record OX246738.1, read on the forward strand.
CACCTAAATTATCGTATAGCTCGCAGTTTTGACTGTGCGGCCGTGATAGAATTCATTTTGCCTATCTGGACACTGTTCGTCACTATGTTCTAATGCCACAACAGTATGTAGAAACATTATCAGATTATAAATTTCAGCCCTTACATGACATGCATAAAGAAATTAATAATTCATATAGTAGAAATAGCATTCATTCTCCTTTTTGCAAGTCCAATTAACAGGTAAAAAATCATAATCCTAATGATGTCGTTATTGTTTTATGGGAGTTGTGTCTCAGGATTCTAATTATTTTATTTTTAGTATTATTGGTTCACCAATAATAATTATTATTTTCATAATTTTGGTATGTAGTACGTGTCTTGCCCAAAAGTCAAAGTATCAAAGCATTACGTTTTACTGAATTCAAATTGTTTTATCGCACTTAGAACAATATCTACGAAATCTGTTATATTTATTGTTTCATGAAGTTTATGATCATTGTGCAATATGATATATATTGTATGATTATTTTTGATGCACTCGTTAGGCCTACCGATTTCTATGGTATATCGTTTACGGATTATTGCCATGTCCTAATTTCCCCCATTTGTGTGGAATTTCTTGTGCTGTGAAAACAGATGCCTTGTGGTCCGCGTAATGGTTTGGTCATGCTATAATCGGTGGGGCTGACTGTAAGGATCAAATTTCATCTGGAAAGTGTCACAGAATTTGTGCCTGGCCGTGGCCGTTATGGTTTCCGATATTTATGTGGCGTGAGGGGGGTTGTTTCTTAAAATCAGTATGAGAACAAAATCCGTCCACATATGCAGTAGTCTTCACAGCGAGTGCATGGGTGCGTGTTGACTTGTCCATGTGATTTGTATAATCGACGATCTATGAGTGTGCTATCAACATTAATGAAGTGATTATTGGATATTGCGTTTAAGGTGTTCACTTCACCCTTGTGTGTGTTATATTTATTTGTCTTTGTTTGTGCACGTTGTATGAACACATGTGTAGGCCGTAGTACTTGTGCGACGCTACGTGTTACAGAAAATTCATACAATTTTAGAGTGTGTTTTTGGTTTTACACTTTATGGCCAATCTGAAGTAATGTTTATGCATTGTTACGAAAAATACACATTCATATTGTAAATCCAGTCGTGTGTGATATAAAAAACTAAATAATACGTACAATTATTATTCAGGGGTGACTAAACGGGGTTTAAAAAAAATTGTTTGTTTTTTTTTTGATCGCGATAGCGGTCGAACGAAAAGTCCGATCAATTTGAAATTTGGACCATCTACAAGCCTCGATGTGGATTTAACGTCATTAGTTTTGTGGACAAATCTGTTGAAAAGTTACAAAGTTACAATTTAATTATTACAAAGTTATTCCCAAACACAATGGCGGCAAAATGTGAGATAGCCATTTTTTAGTAAATTTCTAGCCGGTCACGAATATACAAATTTCAACGCGATCCGATGAGAATTGTAGGTACAAATTACAATTTTGTATTGCTGAATTGTAGTGAAGTAACTATGACAACGAAACATCCAAGCTATAATTTATATGGACAATCGATCTTTTATTGAACAATGGCAGGAAGTGTAATAACTATAACAGTAAAAACTCAAACCTTTCCACATTTTTGTCACTTTCATTGAACAATGACGATGGCTTTGAGAACTTTTCGCCAGAAAGTTCGTGGACATATGGACGCGCTCGTTTATCAACGCGTCAAACAGAGCGTTTTCCTAGTGTGAGTAGTCCATAAGTGCAGTATGTAGTTGAGACAGGGACTTACAAAGCCTGTCTGGAGGACTGGAGTTATAAGTAGTTCGGTAAATGAAATGGTGTACAATTCAATTTTATCCTTACATTTTGTCAATATGCGTAAACATTTATAATGATTATCTTATCACACTTTTTAGTTTTTATTATTGGTTAAATGGCAATTTAAAATCATAGCAGAAGACCGTTTTAATATTTTAAAATATGATTCATTTTTAAGAAATGATGGGTCCTATTTACGTTTGGGGAAAATGAGCTTCTATTGTTATATACGTTCCAATTCCATTATATATATTTTTTTTTTAATTGATCGCGCCCTACAGTAAATGGCATAAGTCCATTTACAGATAAAATCATAATCCTAATGTTGTCGATATAGTGTTGTAAGAGTTGTGTATCACGATTTTAATTAATGTAATCGAATCATCGTATCAGCAGATTATTTTTAATCTCGTGGATGTTCTTTTAGAGCTAATATTACATCACCCTGGTATCTCGGAGGGCGAAATGTGTTTCTTTCAACTATTAATTTTTTAAAATATTTATTTACTTCACGTCGTTTTATAAATTATAACAAGTGACACTGTCAGTATTTGATTAGTTTGTAACATATGCCCCGGAAATGACTGGCGAGGGAACCCCGGGCCGCGGACCAAGGTCGCGCCAGCGACCTTGTTAAGATTTAAGAAAACCACCCCCTCCCCCCTGTGCTTCTTTCACCCGCCTTACCTTGGTTTGAGGAAAATGGTAAAACACCTATCTACTTATTTCGTAGAATCCAAATACATAAATTCACGTCTGTAACATATTGCGTTTTTAGATAAAAAAAAAAACAAAATTCACCTCCTGGAATGTTATGGAAAAAGTAAAACACGTATTCAGTTTTTTAAAAGATATTTAAAAAATAAAAACATCATTATGTATATAACATTTACCATTTTCGCGTTTTAAGATGTATAGATACCCTCAAAAAAAAATTCACCCTCGCAATTCTCACCCTCGATAACTGGATTTTTGTATAATGCTAAAACATATTTCTAATTGTTTTTAAGTTGCTTACCAATTTTCACAGTCATTACATCCTTGGTTAATGAGATACAGGTATCCTCATTTTTAAACAACCCCCTTTTTCGCCACCCATTACTGGATTTTCGAAAGAAAGTCAAACATGTTTTTCTTTTTTTTTAAAGAAGAATCTTTATACCAATTTTTGCGTCTGGAACATCTTCGGGTTTTTGAGATAAAAAAAATCACCCCCTCATTCTATCGCTCCTTTTCAACCCTTTTGAGTGGATTTTAGAAAAATAATGCAACACATATTTCTTTATCTTTATTGGAGAATCTAACTACCGATTGTCACGTCTGTAACATCTTCGTTTTTTGAGATATAGGTGTCTCATGATCTAAAAATCACCCCCTTCTATTCACCCCCGTTCACTGAATTTTCGTAAATATGGTAAAACTGTGTTCCTTTATTTTTGGAGGAGAATATAACTATCAATTTTTACGTTTGTAACATGTTCGGTTTTTGGGCTGTAAAATCATCCCCCGTTTTCATCCCCGCAATTGGATTTTCGAAAAATGGTGAAACACGTGATTCTTTATATTAAAAGAAGAATCTAAATACAAATTTTCACGCATATGTCATCTTTGGTATTAGAGTTATAGATATGCTCATAAAAACTTCAACCCCCGTTTTCACCCCTCTTAACTGGATTTTCGAAAAATGGTAAAACTACTTTTTTTTGTTTACAATGGAGAACCTATGTACCAATTTTCAGTACTATAGCACGTTTAGTTGTTGAGATATAGGTAGTCTAATGAAAACCTTCCACCCCCTTTTTAACCCCCTTAGGGTCGGAATTTTTAAAAATCCTTTCTTAGGGATTGACTTCATTATAAGAGCAACGTAACTTCAAATATTATAATAGTCTACCCATCGGTATTTGTTACGTATCTTCGTAACAATATTCTTATCATGTTAGGATCTCCTCCTGCCGCTTGAGAGCAGCACTACCTACATGTCGCAGCAAATTTAGGCCAGTGTCCCGTATTATTGTAGTAAGGTATTTGATAATATTGTGCTTGTCTTTATTTTCAAATAGCTTTGTTCTCGTTGCCATGGTTACTTTGTACCTCTAATACTTATCGAAACGAGATAAAATTAAGGCTACTAGCAACACCAAAAGACAACAATGAAACAAATGAATTGAATCGATGGACAAACAACAAGCTGTCAAAAAATAATTTCTTCTGATTTTGGAAAACAAAACAAAAAACAAACAACACTTTCACATAGTCGTTGCCCATCATTAAAATTTGTAAGTGGTAGCAGTTACTATTGCTACACTTGTTTTTATTTGTATGGTTGCAATTTTATTATTTTGACAGCTGATTGTTTGTCCATTAGTTCAATTCATTTGTTCCATTGTTGTAGTCCGCATGTGACGTCAGTTGCGTGTTCCCTATTTGTGACCGGACGGAAATTTACTAGAAACTGGCTATCTCACATTTTGCCACCATTTTTTTTTTTTTTAGAAAAAACGTTTTATTAACTTTAATGTTACTTTGAAACTTATACTGACCGATTTTTCCACAAAAAAACTAAAAGCGTTTAATCCACATCGAGACTTGTGGATGGTCCAAATATCAATTTGACTGACTTAATATTATGTGCACTATTCCTAATAATATTATTAAAAACTTTTGATTTCCTCATTACCTTTCACAAAAACATAAAAACGTAATGTCCATTTTATGATTCAGATCCATGAGACTAGAGGAAACTGACCAACTCATCGCTGCAGGCGTCCAAGACATTGTTTCTGGTTGTTTACATACTTTATATCGGGGAAACCTAAGGAGACAAGAAATGAGTGCGGGAAGGCAGCCAAGTGTATACACATCATTCGAAGAATTTAAATTACCTACGCTAAACTTAAATGTGCAACTAAAAATAACGATGGTAATCAATATAAGCCGTGCAAAAAAATACTCCAACAAAAATCTTAAAAGTTAAAACTAGTTTTACCAGAACATGTGGATGGAACCCAGCATTCGTTCGAGGCCCCGACCTAGATATAAAGCGCCACTGGTCCCATCGTACACAAAGTTATACTTGTGAAAGATCTAAAACCGTTACCTCGTAGGGTATATTTCCGCCATCTAGGAGCTTCCGGCTGCCATTGCAATCATTCTTGAATAGGGCACTAGCAACACCGAAAGACAACAATGGAACAAATGAATTGAACTAATGGACAAACCATCAGCTGTCAAAATAATAAAATTGCAACCATAGAAATAAAAACAAGTGTAGCAATAGTAACTGATCGCCATTTAAAACTTTTAATGATAGACAACGACTAAGTGAAAGTTTTGTATGTGTATTTGTTTGTTTTTTGTATTGTTTTCCAAAATCAGACGAAATTATTTTTTGACAGCTTGTTGTTTGTCCATCGATTCAATTCATTTGTTTCATTGTTGTATTTTGGTTTTGCGTTGCTAGTGCCCTATACAGACAGCCTTCTCGAATATTACTAGTAATTTTAGCAGTGTTACATTGAGGCACAGCCTTCTTGAACGTCGGTTCAATCTGAGGTTCTAGCGTGGATTGACTCGTCGAGAAGGCTGTGCATTGAGGAAGTAGCCCAAGATGTAGCGCCCACTAAACTGTGCGTAAAATTGCCTACGAGGTCTACTTGATCTCCGACGTTAAAAATCAAGTTATTCAAATGGGAGAAACCAAATACGAGAAACGTTAAAAATAACATATACGGTGGTCTGTCAAAAGAACTTTGTCTAAAAGGACATATCATCACACTATATTGACTGTTAGGCCCTTTCATAATGTCTCATTTACGTGTTTTAAGTAAAGTTTGCATGATCTACATCGTGCATTTATTTATAAAAGCTGTTTTTGTAGTGAGCAACACAATGGTGTATTTGGAAATGTTAAAAAATTGTAGTGTAATCTAATTCTAAAGCAAATTTAGGGTTTTTTGAATCTAATGTATAACTATAACGCTTATTCGTATTAAATGTAGCAAATAGTTATCAACATAATGGCTGTTGTATGCATACCTATTTTAGCTTTCCTTATAACCAAAAATCATGCGTGTTCAGTAACCAAACATTACCCAGAATGTGATTAATTAACATATTCATTCAATGTATGTTACATTATTACATAATACAATGTATTACTTCATTTAGTTAATTGTATAATAAATTTTAATATGCGTGTATAATTTTCTAAAAATAATATTGCATCCATCAAAGAATCTATAAACTTTTTTAAGCTAACTTTGCTGTTTTTTTCTTATACAGTATAGTTAGCTTAACATAGACTAACAATTATTTTATAAATTCTTTGATGGATGTAATATTATTTTTAGAAAATCATACACACATATTTTGATATATCAAGTAATGCACAATATCAACCGAATGCACATGTTTATTCTGGCCAATAAACAATAAACACGTAATACAAAATACGCTTTTATTATTGAATGATAGTGAATGACCCGTGTAATCATGATCCGTGTGCGTGTGCGTGTGCGTGTGCGTGTGCGTGTGCGTGTGCGTGTGCGTGTGCGTGTGCGTGTGCGTGTGCGTGTGCGTGTGCGTGTGCGTGTGCGTGTGCGTGTGCGTGTGCGTGTGCGTGTGCGTGTGCGTGTGCGTGTGCGTGTGCGTGTGCGTGTGCGTGTGCGTGTGCGTGTGCGTGTGCGTGTGGGGCACATACCTGACAGTAACACGCTGGGCGCCTGGGCTAGTCGCGCCATTAGGGTAGCTCTCTCCAAGTGACGACCCTCGCGTAAAATGTCGGTAGATCTTCAACAGATGCACCTTGAAAGATGATAAGAACAATATAGATAACGCACTAATCCTGTCTGCATGTGTGGGCATACACAGACATGTTAACTCGTCAGTGCTGCTTATGATGGATGAGTTGAGCTCGTACCGCGCGGAAAACGGAAAACAAACCTTGTGCTCTAATACCCTGATAATAATGTGATGCAACTTCAAGCCAATTATTTTCATCGTATATAACAAACAGAAATGGAACGTTTTTCAGAGTTAATGAGAGAATGTTGTTGCCTTTCTGAGCTTAAATCAATTAATTTGTAGCAAAGTCTATATTATTCTGTATACAAAGTAAAATTCGGATATTGGATTTGGAGTTAGTTTGAAATAGGTGAAGGGTAGTTGCGGCATTTAAAGTGCGCGAAATCAGTAGTTAAATAATGTTAATATTTAAATGCCAAGGAGTGGTATTTTGATTATTAATAATGCATTTAATAAACAGTATAACAATCCTACTAATACAGTAATACAACATTAGATGTATGTATCAACTGTTTATAGTGCTTATGCAACCATAGGAAGCTCAATCGAAGCCATCGGCTGTGTTATTCTCATGTTTTCAATGTTGTTTATTGCAAAAACTTGCACAGTAGCAATATGACATAAAACAGTAATTTTGCTTGATTTTACTACTGGGACTTTCGATGTCAATGTTTTATCTTGTTATAGGATGATATTGAACTTTGAACGAAATGGATCGATGAAGTTGATAAAATAAATGTAATTTAGGTATATTTTTTGTAGGCATCCAAACTCGAATGCTCAAGAAAAATGAGCCTACTCTCTACAATTACATAATATGGTTGGGAAAACCCTGAATTTTATTAGGTCAAATTCGATTTTGTTTTCGATGTGCTGTAAGCTCCGTATATATTTTTTTAAATGTTTAGAGAAATTGTTGAAGCACAGGAATTATACGAAAGCATTCGGGATAATAAAATTTGTTTGTAGGAAACCTGTCCAAGAACAATCCATGTCCCTATTCTGGTGACTCACTATTGCGGTATTTGGAATAGTTGGGAAGTAATGTCCGAGGGCTGTTAGTATAACAATTTCTCAGCATTCATCTTGTGACTGAAGGAAACCTCGGAAAAAACCTTCAGTCAGAACTACCGGTAACCAGTATCGAACCGGCGACCTTCCGAATTAGTAATGCGTCTTACTGCTGAGCCCCGTCTATCTGTCGGACGTCTGGGGATTGTGTTTTTCTTCTTCCCCTAGGAATACCCGTTATAGAGTTCACACCAGCTTTACCTGATGTGATCGAATCGGCGACCTCCCGAATAAGAATATTGAGTCTTACCGCTGAGCCACCTCTAAAGCGGATTGACTAACGTCCAACTTACACTTCCCTTTGTTTTTTTTTTGTATAACAACCAATCAGTTATTCGTGAGCATGGAATTAGAAGTTCAGTGTGGCATTTATTAAACCTAAAACACAAAATGTATAAGTGATTCATAATTCTGAGTATGGCAATGTGTAAACGCTGCCTTATCAATCTGTATATCTCCTGTCCTAAGTTCATACTTCATTTGTGCGTGGGAATCAGTTGAGAGCAACCCGCGTTAATCGACCCTGCAATGACTTCTATACCAGTCGCAACGTAAAGTCCCATATCTATCGCTATTTCAGATCTGTATCTACTGCCCCTTTCACACACGCTGTTTCAACAAATATCACTAGATTCCTGTCGTTCTTTCACATTTGTAAAGGCGGATTTCCACTTAGAGTTGACCCAACGTAAGTATGGTACCAACTTAATTCTCTACTCCCTAGTTCCTGCAGCTCCATTTGGGTTCATATACTACCTTCCATTGGTTACCTGGAACAGTGGGCGTGGCTAATTAAATAAATGTGTGTAGCTTGTACACTCTAAGCAGCGGAAGAAAGCATTTACGAATGCGTGAAAGGACGCCATGAATCTGTTGATCCTCGTTGTATAAGCGCGCATGAATGGGGGCAGTAGATAAGGATCTGAGGTTGGTGTGCGAATACTTACGTTGGGGCTAGTATAGTAGAGTGCACAAGCCTCACTAGTCATTAGTCAACCAGCTGTGATTGGAACTTTTAGGTACTTATAGGTCAAGGTCGTAAATTATTCCTAATGGACATATTTTAAGACTTTGTTCATAGCACGTATTTTTCTAACGGTTTAACATAGGATCGCTACCATTGGCCGGATTCATAAAAAGGTCGCCTCTCATTGGCTGGGCTAAGAATTTTAAGTCGTTGACTCGTTGATATGGTTTTCTTAAACCTTAAACCTTAGGAAGTTGTGCGAATGATTTGATTTTGTTAACCCTTAAATCTTAAATTTTAAATAAGTGTGTAAACCGACCTTTAGTAAGTAGAGATATAGAAAATAAAGTTGAGACTATTAGACTCAGCTATTTCGTAAGCACGCGACTTAAGTCCACAACAACACATCGTATTTTAGACGGTTATGCATTTAATTTTCGAGTTGAAACTTTTAATGGATAATTATATAATTTGATCTCGATATTAATGTAATTCAGGTTTTCTTCCTGGTCGGCCATCATACGCAAGCCGTAACTTGGCTTTTAAATGAAGTGCACCTGGGTGACATCCCATTTGGTTAGCATTTCATAGCATTATCTGTTCACGAACTAACACAATAGTAACTTTACTTACCACAATATATTGACTCATTTACACCAGCGGAGTGGAGATACGAAGCTGCAGAGGGCAAACTTTCGTGGTTCCTAGGCTTTTAGTGAACACGCGTGGCTAGGCAGTATTTTCCTCGCCATATTTGTCAGGTAGCATTTTCGCGTAAAACCCTAAGTGAATTAATCCGTCCACCACGTATATCAGAGCCTTCATTTCGTTTTGAGTGAATACGGTTTGGTTGAACACGTATTGAAATGCGAGTGTATACCACGGACATTCGAAGCGCTCTCCTCAACCCAACTTCGTTTCGTTCTGAATTGTTGTTGTTGTTGTACACTTGAATTTATTTGGTGGGCGTGGATTGAAAGTTAAGTTGGGCTGTCAGCTGCTGTCAGTGCGTTCCCGTATGGCGTTTCTCCATACTATTTACATATATTGTATTTGTAGGCTAGGCATAGCAACACAGTCATTAGGCTTTCTGTTTCTTTTCTTCGTTATTTGCCATGTGTAATGTGTTTGTGTATGTAATGCGGGAAAAAATGGAAGTAGGCATATTGTAGACACCGCCATCTCCCCAAGCCGCCATTCAAAAGAAGCAGTGGAAGGCTGTGTCGATCCGTATTGGGATGTATATCAAGGAGTTTCAAACCGCAAATCTGAAGTCAATCTGCTTAAGAAGGCGGATCGACTCGAACGCGAATCGAGTTGAATTCTCGGTGTATATCAAGATGTTCAAATCGTTCTCAAGTCAACCCGTGTTGAGTCAATACGAATTCAACGCTGTGGTATACGTAGTGCATAACCCACAAAGAACGTTGCTACCCATTCAGCAAGAGATTACAAACCAAACATTACCAAAGATTACAAGGTAGGTTGTTATCTTTGGTAGAACTAATATTACAAATTATCGTATACAACAGTTCCATATTAAAATAACAAAACCAATAATTTTTGTAATTCAATTTAAATTAGAAACGGAATTCAGTGCGTCATTCAATGCCTTGTCGCCTTGTCGTTCTTTTTAACGGCAATGGGTGGATCGCAATATTAAAATCATGCACAACTAAAGGCATTTCCTTGAACGGTTACGCGAGACGTTTTCCAATAGTTCATTTGACCTGTATTCATGTTTGGGACATATCCAACAGCCCCCCCCCCCCACACACAAATCCTTTCTTTATCATAAGTTGTAACGCATGGGAATGCGTTATGTTTTTTTTAGTGTTTGCCTAAATAGTAAATACCCATTAGGGTTGTAGTTGATTGTATAATGATATTGTATTTGTAACGATCAGTTAGGATATGAGTATACCTATTCTGTAAACGCTACCATGCAAAGGTGGGGATCAAGTAAATAATATGCAGTAGTTTGCCTTTTTTTGAGGATTATTTGCATGATCTTGATGATATCACTATATGAATAAATGAAAATGTACAATCAAGTTTCAATAGAAACGACGTACCTCTTCTGAAAATGCAAGAGTGTAAGGCACAATATGCCTTATAATTATAACAATAATTATATTTGAAACTAGGCATTAGACATTTTATGTTTTTCTTTGACAACCAATAAATTCAATCAAACGTGACGGATGACGAAAGTAGTGTGACCTCGTCTTTGAGTGCGAAGTAGGACCCTCCCTATCCTAATCCAAGCTTTCAATTAATTATTTACTATTGTCCTCCTGTGTACAGGCCTACAAATGAAATACAAGTTGACAACAGAGAACAAAGCATCAGTACGTTCAACGTTGGTCTCTAACCAAGTATAACCCTGCATCAAGATAGTTTGTGGTGCACACGCACAATACATGCAAGTCTCCCCCTCCCACACATCTAGTTATGACGTCATGAGTTTTACAAAAGTGACTATAGGGAGTATTCACGTGACGTCACATCGGCCATATTGGAGGCCACCTATAGTACTATTTCAAGTTTCATTTAGCTGTCAATAGAAAACGAATAATATTGTTTACGGGGAAATATGAGAAGTTTGAAAACGTATATCCCCCGATAAAGTGTACGAAAATGATTATTGTATGCTTTTGTAAACGATTAAAAGAGTAATCGAGACAAAAAAGTAGGTTTTTGTTGATTCTAAGTAGGAATGTCAACGATAATCGCATATCGATAAATATCGATAATATATCGTATATCGATACTATCGCGATATGGCTAGCCATATCGCGATAATCGTACGATATTAAATTCTGTGCGATATCTCGATAATCGCGGCGACTTGATTCCATATTTGAATTTGGCTCCTGCTCAACGTAGCCGAGCGACCACCGACCAGCCGCCGAGTGCCCTCCTTCGATGTAGCCGCAGGAAAACCATTCGCCACTACCCTCCCCCCCCCCCCCACATATGACGCAATGTTAAAAGTAGTATTATTGCTTATTTCATAATATTGCGGCGATATATCACGATAAAAATTGAAAATGCATTATAGAGACGATATTTTTTGCGCCGATGTTATCGCGATAATTTTTTTTTGTTGTTGCGATTATTGATATGGAATTTCATATCGTTTGACATTCCTAATTTTAAGTGATAATAGCAAACCAAAGTTAGAGAACAGTTGAATTTGCATCAAACGCCAGCTGAAACATAGTAACAATAAACTACCAATCACATGCCATTGTGGCCTCCAATGTGGCCACAATGAGCAATACGTGAATACACCCTATACTCTTACTCCAGACAAAACAGGCCTAGTTTTACCTACATGGTATATAAGCAACACGCAATGACCAGCATCTATAGTAACAACAACATAAGGACATGATTACATGGATGCTTTAGTTAGATGAGCGTAGCGAAGCGGAGTGAATCTTTCCATACAACTCGATCGGCGCTATGTCTGTGTGTGTGTCTGTATGTGCGCTAAATTTTGTTCGTCGCGCACAGGTCAAACGGCTTGATGTATTTGGCTGAAATTTTCGGGCAACGTTTGTGACTACTAAACTCGATGCTGTTAACATAACCAGCAAAATTCGTCAAGATGCCAACCTACAAAAAATTAATTACTGATAAATAAAATTTGTTTATTTATTTAATTAAATGAAAACTTACAAACGGATTTATATAATGTTTCACTTGTAGATTTATATAAACAAAACCAACATTTGACAAAAGTTTCAAAATTGTAAGTTCATCCGCCATGTTATAAAAAAATATTGTTTATTTACTACAATTATTTCTTCATTTTTACAGTGTTCCACCGATATGATTCGCATTTGCGGACTATTGCAGTTAGATGCACATAGTAAACACAAAAATACCGTACGCAATCATACGTTTCTCATTAATATTTGAAATCTCAAAAGCTGTCATAGAATGGCAACAATGACGTAAGATGCCAACCTACAAAAAATTAACAACTGAAACACATGTTTTGTTATTTATTTATTTATATTAAAACTTACACACCGATATAGATAAATTTTTAAATGTAAGTCTACATCAATAATACCAACACTCGACAACAGTTTCAAAATTGTAGCTTTAACCGCCATGTTGTAAACAAACATTGTTTATTTAGGGCAGTAATTTTCTTCGTGTTTACAGTGTTACATCGATATGATTCGCATTTGCGGACCATTGAAGTTAGATGCACATAATATGCTGCCGAAATGGCTTACGCAGTCAGACCTTTCTCACTATGTATTTGGAATTTTGATAGCTATCATAGAATGGCTACAATGACGTGTTATATTTAATGACCTTCACGGCAAACATGCAAATGTTAACAAAGAACTTGGTCGACAAATAAAAAAGCTTATATTATGATTTAAAAGCGGGTTATTGTATGATTTATTAATATAACATTGTAGATATAGTCTGTATCTACATTATGGAACTTTCCATACACTGATAGGTTTAATAGGTTTTGAATTAGAGCCTATTGAGTAGACCACGATCGAATGAAATTATGCGGAAATCCATCAACTTGAAGGCTTAACGGATTTAAATAATATTTCGTGCATTTATTAGCAACATATCAAGAAATTAAGTTATAAGGCTGTTACTTGTTCCGCCATCTTGTAAGAAAATCATATGTTTATTATAAAGTTTTTTTTTTTTTTTAAAGAGTAATATGATATGCAAATGATTTATTTGATTTGATACATTGAAAAAAATCGCTCATCTGTCAACGCGGAGCGTTTTCCTAATTAGATGAATCAGTTACTACCCCAGAGTCTGATCATTCTCATACTTCCCTTCCTACACTATGACATCATACACAGGCTTCAATCGAAAACACTCTTTCATAGAAGCACACTCATGCTTATTCTCTCTCATATACATACCAAACACGTACACGCAAACACGTACACGCACACTCACACGCTCATACTAGGCCTACTCAGTATTTGTATTTGTATTTGTATTCATTAGCATCCATTGATGTATGCGATACATTGATATCAGATTTGTCAACCCTCATGCACTTACAGTTTTTATGTATAGAGAGTTGACATATTTTCAATCAAATCCCGCTTCCTGTATCAATATCAATTCTACTCGGGAATTTCATTTCTCCCGTTGCCCCAGTAACAGTTACTGTTCTGATGCGCAACGATCCAACGCATCCGTGAACGTCTGTAAACAACCATGTGTACTTGCACGTGATCACACAGAGCGCGATGCAGAACTATACTGTGTCAAGTAAGTTGAAATGAACTTCTACTTATATCCGTAATGTAGCTTTATTTGAAAATAGGTTCAAAGATGCTGAGCGATAGGAAATAGCTGGAGAAATATAAAAATCAATACATTTACCTGATGACAGGTTACAAGTCGTTGTCAGCTATTTCGATGCAGATTCAAAGATTTGAAGTAAATGGAATTCTCTCGAGACACTAAAACCAAACCATCTACGATTCATTCCACATCAAGTACTAATCCTGATCTGATACGCCGTAAGGACAATGCCTGAACTCGGAGGGTCTTCCTGTATAAGCGAGGTTGGATCTTGATGTGCATTGTGCAATGGAGTTTAGTGAGAGGGAGCTAATTAAAGGGCATTTCCAGTGACTTTTTACTCACAATGCTGTATTTATTTCTATACTTTAACAAATTTGCTAGTTGATAAATTTTTAATGAATACTGAGGCACACACGTAATAATCTTAGTTTCTATATTATTCTGTCTATACGATTATCAGTGACTGGCACCAGCCTGAACAAAAGCATAATATTAAAATTGCGAATGTTTTAGGCTACCATGTGTGAGTCATAAGCGAATAGTTACGGGCGTAATATTACAAGAAAGATGGATAAAACTGCTGAAGTGCAAGTTATATAATATGAAAACCAGAAATTTCTAATTTAAATAACGAAATTAATTCTAAAATAGAAGCATTGTCAAGTGTCAACGGCCCCTAGTAACATACGTTAGTGTAAACGACGGAGGAAGAGCAATGTTTAATAAGCACACACCGTGTAGGGTAGTGCTCCTTCTGAGAATACTTCCTCCTCCTCCCCCTCTCCAAGTACCCAAGTACAAATGCAGGAAATACTTTAATATCCCTGTTCACTCCTCTAATACATCTCCCGTCTTCTGCAGCTGCTATTCTATCGAAATGCATTTCTACGTATGTTTTCACTTTATACTGAGTTGTAGTTGTAACCCCCACGACTGGCCATTGATTTATTTTTATTTTGAAATTACTGAAGAAAAAATAAAATGAAAGAACACCTAGTTACGTTTTGAAAAGCACAATTTTCAGAATCCTGACATGTAGATTTTGGGTGTGTGTATGTGTAAGAGTGTACTAGTTTTTTAATGAAATAACATGTATTATA
Organism: Isoperla grammatica; assembly: GCA_945910005.1. Taxonomy (NCBI): domain Eukaryota; kingdom Metazoa; phylum Arthropoda; class Insecta; order Plecoptera; family Perlodidae; genus Isoperla; species Isoperla grammatica. The sequence continues at coordinate 29,804,394 of OX246738.1, forward strand.
GTTCTACGTGCTACATACACCTATTGATAATCGGATTAGTCGTAAACACCAATTAGGATACAACTTTGTAATAATTTATAATTTTAAATTCACTGAATTTTTGCTCCTGGGAATAAAAATAATTACAAAGAACGAAAATAAAACCAATAACATAAACGTTATACTTTTTAATTGAACGATATTTAAAAAATCTGCCAGAAATAAAGCAATTTATTAATCCAAGCTAAACTTTGCACAGGAACCCACAAAACCTAAACTACATCTCTTCTAAGATGACTCATAATATCTGGAGCCCATACTAACCCTACGATAAAATAAGATGTTCTCGCGATATACAACAAACAAGATAAAAGAAAAAGAAATCATTAGGTACTCAATATACAAGCCTGTGTAAGATGGATTAATTAATATAATAAATTTAAATTGAATAAATAATAATAAATGTGAGATAAAACTCTTTAAAAAACTCGCATTCACAATAACTTACATAATTACTTTTGAAAAAAGTAATTAAATCCAATAATCTAGTTTTGTATTTCTAGCATTTACATTATTCCGATAAAAGCTACACAGTCAATAGATGCGTGACTTCATTTTACACCTAATAATAAATATTTGTATTCACCCCCACTACCAAGGGTTTCAATTTATTTATTTTTTTGTAAAAAATGTAAAAAAAAAAAAAAAAAGAAAAATACTTAAGTGCTAAAAAAAAATTATGTTTTTTTTAAATCTACCAGTAATTTATAAATATATTCAGAACAGAGAACTATAACAATTCTAACCAACAACTTTTCTGACTGATAGAATTCTCTTGACATACCTTTGTTGTGACAGCCAAGCGTGGTGGTGATTAAAGGTGGAAACCTGCCCACATCGCGCTCTTATATCAGCCAGGTATTGCCCACACATGCATTTGAGGGTGCGCGCCCCCCCCCCCCCTCCCCTCCCCTCCCCCTCCCCACAACCAACTCTCCCCACTCCTTCCGCAACAAATATATCGTAATGAAATGCACGTAGTGAATTACAATTTACATTATAACGAAGTAGGCAAGAGTTTGATGGAATCTGGATACATCAATGATTAAAATCCTCTCGTGCGGTAACTGAGTAATATACATTGGACTAGGACAGGTGTTGGTAGGGTAACCGCTTTCTTCAATATTAGTGGAAGCTTGTGTAGAACGTAACTTAACGACTGGCGGAGGCGAATTATCAATGGCTAATGAATTATTACTCAAAATGACTATTATTTAAACATCGCTTCACTGCATTTTCATAGAGTGAATGGGTTTTACAGAAACCAAATGTTCATCGTCGAAATAGAAACATGAAACTCACTGGTCAAAGTTTTGGATATGATATAAGAATAATACTAACATTTCGAGAAGAATATATATTACAAACGGCAATGATCGAACATTTTATATATTTGAATATGGAGCCTATTGTAAGGGGGCTTATCAAAAGTATTATTTTCAGTCGGGAACTCTCGTTACGGTGGCTCATACGATTCGGGACTCAGGTTTGTCATAACCAAGGGGCGTGAGTTAGAATCCCGCCCAAGGTTTGCGCTTATTGTTGTCCAAGATGAAAACAATGTGTGTGTTGTCCTACCACATGCAAAGCGTGGTCGCCCCTCTAAAATCATCGCAAGGTAGTAAACATGTTGTCATTCCCTAGAGAATGCCACGCTCTATTTTATGGATGTTGCTAAAATTCCATAATATCATCTTTTAACTATGTTTTATTGTAGTTATTATATTGTATGAATAGACATATTTCATAAATAAATAAAAATAAATACATGAAGTGTAGGTAATTTTATGTTTGTGAAATTGCACTTTCAATAATCAAATTTGATTGGACGACGCAATCCTTCAGAAAACGTTGAATGCAAGTTATGCACATCATGTAGATGGGTTGGACCGACACAATTATACATTAATGTTGTAAGCTTTAATAAAATAACAAAAACATTTTACCTATACGGTTATTAATAAATAAGCTATGCAAAATGTAAGCATCGGTCTAGCCCAGTCCAGTGAATATATTTTAGTTAACATTTTTATGAATTTTGAATGATGACTGTAATGAGATGCAACGTAGATTAGTCGTTCAAATCAACTAAACGAAGATAATCATTTCTTGTTTCAATACACATTGCGGTTTTTTCAGTATTTCTACTACAAAACAATAAATGTTAATACAAAAAATTACGTCAGAAATCATCCATACACTTTCGTTTTTAAATAACTATTTTGCATTTTGGTATTTAACTGCATCTTATTCCTACATCATCTACTGATAAGGGTATTTCAGCGGTAAGATGCGAAACTTTAATTCGATGAAGATGATGATATTTGGGTTTTACGTCTTACATTTTTGCAACTTAGACTCTAATTCGTGAGGTCGCCGGTTCGATTACGGCCACTAGCAATACTGACTGAACGTTTTTCCGAGGTATCTCTCAGTCGTAAAGGCGAATGCAGAGACTGAGTCCTACCAACAGCCCTCAGACATTCCTTCCCAACTATATTCAATTACCCAAACATAACTAGTTAGTCACCAGATAAAGCTGGTGTGTACCCTTTCAGGTATTTCAATGAATAATTCATATTATTAATTGTTAATAAAAAGAGATGGTGGGAAGACAGCAAAGAATGGAGAGAGAGCTTGTGTCTTGCTGGGAAGAGGAGTGTGAAGATGAGGTGCCGAGCTTGGCAGGCCAGTGCTGATTCCGTGATGCACTAGACTTGATAGTGGAAACACCCCTTTACCCAACTAAATTCTGTTCGAACATGTATATATACACATGGATATTAAATAAATTTACTTCTGACTACATCTTATAGAGAAGGCGCAACCATAACACGAAACGTTCTCATTCAGGAGGTCGTTGGTTCAATTCAGGCCACCGTCAATCCTGACTGTAGATTTTTCCAATGTTTTCCTCAGTCTCAAGGAGAATACTGCAGAGCCTGAGTCATGTATAAGGTATAGTCCTCGGACATTTATTTTCATCTACTCGAACACAGTAGTAAATAGTTATTCACCGGACGATAGACAGGTAAACGAACTCCCTACGAAAATGTATTATTAATTTTTATCTCTAACAGGAAAAATAGCGTAACAAGTAATAACGCTGGTGAGATATGATTTAGAGTGTATGTAAGAAGTAAAAACTGGCCATTGATCATCACTAGACGTCAAGTATATCGTTAAATCTCTCTGTAAACTCCCATCCGCACTTGAAGAAATGCAAGTGTCTATTTCTGGTCACACAAACGTTTGAACCGCGAGTGCTGTTCAGTATTATAGAAGCAATATCACAAATTGTACTTAGAGTAATGTTCTTGCGCTTTTGATAAGTTTCCCGCCTTCCTTATGGCTGTGTTTGCCACGTCACAGATATTCATTATAATTATTTTGTCCCAAGACTACCTTACACATGCTTTCGTCACAGACGACTGGTTCGTAGCCAATCAGCGATCGGTATTGGCCCGGATGTGTCTCGGGCGGTTCGCATGGTTGGCTACGACTGCCCGGGTTGTGACGAAAGCAGGTGTAAAATAATCTTGGGTCCACTATGTACCGATGTTTCTGAGCGCATAGTCTACCAGGCAGTACAGCGGATCCGGTTTGTACCAATATCAGCCATTAGGCATTTTCCTCCGTAATGAGTCACGCAATGACTGGTCTGTACTCAAAACCTTAGCGCTGTCTGTGCCCTACCAATGAATTAATCTGTCTTCCTGTGTTCGGTACAAACAGATTTCATACGTATTGTATTTATTTATTCATAATTCACGAAACTTATAAATGTAAAGGGATTGACAGTACAGAGTTCAGACTCGAACATGCAATGCAATAATTGCAAGAAGATAAAAAAAAAACTATATAAAACTAGGCATAATAATAAAAATTAATCAATACCATGACTTAAGGAAACGGTTCTAGAAGAAGCTAATAAACTAAAATAAAACTTGGGCATAGTGTTATAACAAAATATAAACACCAAATTATAAAGATGAACAAAACTGACTACGTTAATCAAGATAAATAATAATTATAAAATTATAGAAGCTTTATGAGAAATAAATATATGAAACATGCAGATGGAGATTTGAATAGTTTTAAAAGTGATATGCTTCTATCGAACGTTTATGTAAATTACGGTCTCAGCTGTACTTATGCCCTAGTAGGTATTGAAGTACTTGCATGTTACCGACACTAAACACATTGCACATAGTGCTGGAGTATTCAAGTACTCGCCTTTAACAATTCAACGACCATCACAGGGTACCGCATCATTCCCACAACCAGCCCATCGATCACGGAGCAGCAGAGAAGAACTATTTTTGGGGTTTAATAGCCGCTAAAAATTGAAATAGAATTTAACTTGTTTTTATAAGCGTATAGTTGGAAATAATTTTCATTGTAAGACCGTCTCATTTTACCCTAGCCGCGCCATCGTGATTCGCTTTAGTTTCGTTGAGTGGGGGGTTATAAAGTACTACGTATTTGGTCTTGGTGTTAGCCTTCCATACTTCAACCTGTACTATTTCAATCTTATCTTCCTTTTCCATTTTATGTAGTATTTTGAATCTACAGGTGAGCCCCTCTTTAACACCAACTAGAATGCCTGATGAAATTTGCCTTTCTCTGGGCAGGCTGTGGATGTTAAATCCATTCATTCTTGCCTCCTGTGTTCTTCCTGTGTCACGATCGGTAAAAGTTCCTGCTTCGACTATTGCGAATGCGTCTACGTCCAAGTCAACGATTGTTTTTTGGAGTTCCAAGTATTTGTCTTTGGTGATTCCACCTGCGTTCCAATACAGAAATTTAACATTGCCCTGAGAAGGACAGCTTGTGGATTTTCGATTCCCATCTCTACCAGCTGCTAGCGGTGGCATTCTTGCGTTCAGTCGTTTAGCGTTACCCAGGGAGCACGTGAATAGTAGATTTCTTTTACGGACGCGATTGAACCTCACTCCCCTTACGGACGCGACTGAACCTCACTCCCCTTTCCCCCGTGATTCGTGAGTGAGCCCTTCCGTTGTAAACGCTTTGATTTCGACATCTACGCCGCCAAAGTCATAAGATAATATTTTTATTTTATTTATTTATTTAATGTCTATCCTATTCAGTTATAAAAACTGATTTACAAAGGCGGACCTTAAATAAAACTAAGCTATGCAAACAATTAATAATAATGAAATCATAAATAACAATAACAACAAAAACTAAACAAACTACTGAACTATATAAAATATAATCAAGAACAAGAAAAAATAATTGAGAAATGAAATAAAAACAAATGAAGTGGAAATTCAACATTATTAAAAAAAAAAAAAAAAATGTGGGAGAAAATAAATAAATAAATAAATAAATAAATATATATATATATAGGCCTATATAAAATTTCTATTTCTGCACCACACACAAAACAGTTTGGCTCATGTGAACTTCTATCACTGAAGTGTTGTTAACATCACATTTCCTCACAAAATGTCAATTGTTTCGCTTTAACTCTAAATGAAGAACATGTGAACAATATGACGGCCATGGGAGTAAGTGAGAGTAGTGAGAGTAGTGTGAGAGTCAAAAGCATTGACAATTTATTGAAATGGACGGAGGCCATGACTCCATGACTAGTCAGCTACATGCTGTAAGCCTACTATGAAAATAACTAACCCTCTTGTCTATCGGCTTCAAATCACAAACACGAGCGCATGATTCATTAGTTGAAGCTTAACCTGCATTCACTGCTACGGTCTGTCCACGCAAACAAACGAATCTTCCGAATCAGATCCATTATATACATCGCGGGGTCGTCATGAGGAGAGTCCAGCAAGGGAGGGCAGGGTCAAGTGGGAAAACCGGAAAAGTAATGGGACGGTGGGGAAAAGGGGACAGGGTCTCCGTTTATCGCCTCTTATGACTGGCAGAGTCATTCTGTATAGTAATAATAATAATAATAATAATAATAAAAATAAAAATAAAAATAAAAATAATAATAATAATAATAATAATAATAATAGTGATAATAATAATAATAATTATAATTATAATAATAATAATTATAATAATAATAATAATAATAATAATAATAATAATAATAAAAATAATAATAATAAAAGTAATAATAATAATAAAAATATGAATAGTAATGTATGTGGTTTGTGGGCGCTCATGAGCTAAAGAACCCTTCGGATTGTTTGAAAGGGTGCGGAGCACACCTCCAAATAATCGGGCAAAATCACTAGGTCTACATCCAACAAAGTTTTGAGCTATCTGCATTTACAAAAACGATTGAATTATGGTTTTTATTTTCAATTTAAATACACAATCGCAGTGAATAAGACAATTTATTTGCATTTTTGAGTAAATTGGTAATAATGAAAGTACAGTAGCAGTAGTGGATACAAGCCAGGAGGGGATCTGCATTTACAAAAACGATCGAAGATTGGTTTTTATTTTCAATTTAAATACACATCGCAGTGAATAAGACAATTTTTTTGCATTTTTGAGTAAATTGGTAATAATGAAAGTACAGTAGCAGTAGCGGATACATGCCGGGGGGGGAGGGGGTGGCGATCGCCCCATCGCCCCATGATTGTCTGAAGAAAGGTCCAAAATCGTTAATTTAATCGTGCACATACATAGGGGTTAGACTTGAACGTTTAACCCCCGACCCCATCAACTTCAAAATTGTTTCAGTTTCGTCAACTCACAAAAATACCTCTGGATGAATAATGAATTAATCTGTCATTTTCCGGGCACTTGAGAAGAGAATTTCGTATGATTTTTTTGCATTTTGGATACATCTGCTGGGGCTCTGCCTCAGACCCTGGTTTATATACGATCACTACCGCAACTATCCAACTCCGAAAAAACCACTAGTAGGATAAAATTCTGGGCTCCCACTGCTGCCAAAACAAAAATACTAAAAACTTCCTGAATAAATTTTGTGTTAATAGTATACTGAACATAACGTCAATAACCATTTGTCGAGCTACAGCACTACCTTGCATATAGGTATTACATACAAAAGTTTTTTTTTTAAGATAAGTGATTTTATTATCAACGTTTAACTGCTAATTAAGTACTTAAGTATGTATTTAACGTGCTTTTCCCTCTCGCCGCACATTTATTAGCACGCGGGACTGCACCAGCTTTCAGTCCCACTAGCCACCATAAGCCCCGTTAGTGCGAGAGAGACAACCGAGAATTGGCTTCTCATGTATAGAGGCCTTGCGACTGGCGCTGATGAATCAACGAGCGCCAAAACGTGAAGTGTACAGGTTTGTCACTAGAGTGCGACTGGCTACGGTAGGCACATGGCTTGCAAATTTTAGGCGTAGAGTGCACCAAGTTACAGTAAAGACGTGAGGGCGTCGAATGGCACGTGTTTACAATCTAAACCAACAGTCTTTAATTTAAATATCAGAACGTATTATCGAGTTTCGTAGTAATATGATATTTATTCGTAAACTAGGGTAGTTGAAATGTTGTGTGGAGTGTTTTGATTTTGACTTCGTGCAAGGAGTTACAGGAGTTAGATCTCTGTGCCCAGCGTCAAGTGGTCCTTTGTTTCTTTGTGCATGGACCTTACATGTTGGCCTATATTTCTGAAAATGGATTGCAGCACCCCCCCCCCCCCCCCCCTTTTCCGCCTCAACTTTTCACTAACCGCTACTGGTTTTAGGCTTGCTCTATTTTCCTTTTAAATACGAAATACCTATCAACAAGATGTGCTGGAATATAACGGGGTGTCTATACTGTATATGAATAGGCTACGAACCTCATTGCATAATAGCAACAATTTATTCGATTTAAAATATTCTAAGGTTCCCTAAAGGGATAAAGTAGTGACTGTTGTGTTGAGAATGGTATTGTGAGTGTTCTCTAAAATTTAAACAATATCAAATATCAAATGTGTTAGAAAGCGAAATCTATGACTGAGGATTTCATAAATCATCATTTTTTTTATTAGTATACATTATTATTAAACACTGATTTAATGACCCTTCCATTTCAATGTAGCTTTAGTAATTAATCATTTTTCGTAGGAATAGCCGTTATAGGGTGCACACCAGCTTTAACTGATGTGCCCTTCTTCAGGTGACTAACTATAGGTTATTAGGGTGTTTGGATAGTTGGGAAGGAATATCCGTCTGCTGTTAGTAGGACTCAATCCCAACATTCGCCTTTACGACTGAGGAAAACTTCGGAAAATTTTTCAGTCAGTACTGCTGGAAGCCGGAATCGAACCGTCGAAATTAGAAATTAGAAAATAGAGTCTCGCGTCTTACTGCTGAACCACCTCTATCGGTTGTAGCTCTAAGGTCGTGAATCCAGTAAATTGCTACAAAACACATGATGCGTTTCACATGACGATTGTTAGACTATCGTAACTGACTTCCTCATTAGCACCAACTAAACGTATTTCTGAGATAATATAGCCTAAGTTATGAACAGATATTGTAATGATTATGTAACTTAGTTTTGTGTCACGGCTATTATGATTAAAATAAGGGGTTAGGGTCATTAGTACACACATTTTAATAATTATTGTACTATTTGTAAGTAGAAAATTTTACTAATTTTACCATGTATAACTTTGTTTGTATCGATTATTTCCAAGCAGATAATATTCCACAATCAGTAAGACAGTTTAGACATGTCCAATGTTTATCACTGAAGTAATGGGCAAAATTTGTGATAACTTAGCCGAGTTTTAACAAACGCAACTTGGAAATATCAAAAACACTTAAACCCAAGGTCGAAAATATGAAGTATGCGCATGAACGCTGGTTTTGACTCCTCTTTGAAACAAAAAGAATAGTGAAATAAAGTAATCAACGTCCTGGTATTATATAATTAGATTATCTCATTTTTGTTTTATAAATCGAATGGTCCTGTTTGCTGATGTGTGACTTTACGGTCTATGTAAAAGAAAGAATGAGACATGATGAAAATAACAACAATAAAATTTAAAATATACTAATAATAAAAAGAAATATATGTTTTATAATTATTATTATTATTATTATTATTATTATTATTATTATTATTAGTATTATCATTATTATTATTATTATTATTTTTATAATATATATATTATATAAAATCCCTGATTGAGACACAAGAAATAGTGTATTTCTTCATGAAGTATTATGTGAATTTATGCTGTGTATACATTTGTTATTATGTAAATGACGAGAGCTTAAAGTGTGTTCGTTTGTGGCACACCGAAGTCAAATATGGTAAACTGCGTTTTTAAAACATTGCACAGTACCTTTAATATTTCGGTTTAGTATCTTATCAAAGCCCGGTTAATATCACAGACTCTTTCTGCGTACTAAAACACAAAGCCGTTAAGCACCACTACCACCATAGAATTTTTTAAATAGAACATCTCCTACTTACGATAGAACAATAAATTGTCGCGAAGCCAAAATAAAGCCTATTATGCATAATCGTCAGTTTTAAAATAACTATGAAATATAATACTTTTATTACAGATGTTAACATTGTAATTACTATAAAGATACGAAAATATGACCAGCAAGTAGATCAACAAGATTTCTTCTGATTAGCAAAAATGTCTCATATGTGTTCAGTCTTTGTTACAAACCAGACAATCCTTATTCTTTCAATAGACGTTTACCTTTTCTCGTCATGTTGTCTCTACATTGTGGCACAAGGGAACGGCAACATCAATTAAAACCGTCTCTTGTTTCTTCTTGTCAGTAATTAATAATTTTGATATCAGGTCTATTGTTATGAATGGTTTTATCTGTTTTATAACTGCCTGGTAGTCTTTACTATAAGTACCTA